>QBDW01006209.1:0-20655 GCA_003261595.1 Maconellicoccus hirsutus | reverse complement strand
AACAACACCAACGCAGCCAATTCGCGGATGTAGCAAAAAATGAAAACTTCATCGAGGTAGGTCTGCGCGCGCGTTTGCGTACCTACTGGCTACTACCTAGTTGCACAAAGCCCATACGGCCATATCTACATATAGCTTTTGCTAGTATTTTCTTAATTTAGGTGTTTGTCTGCATCCTTCTGGTTCATTCTTCTCCGAATGTGTAGGTCTAGGTACTCGATCAATACGGGTACACAATAAGTATACCGGAAATTGCGATTTGCATAACATACAGCGCACCTAGCGTTGAAAAAAATGAAAGTTTGGGTGGAAAATTAATACCGCATTAGTGCAAGTTTTGATAGATAAATGTTCTTTTTTCATCTACTGCGGAGGATTGGAAGGTTGTAAAAAATTGGTCTTGGTCTTAAATTAAAGAGAACATCTTCAGCTTTCGAACGGTGTAAGAATTTTTTATTTTCGAATAAATTTGGCTGCGCTATGAACACCTGAAAGGTAACGCACCTGTGACACGTTTTGCGTGATTTTCTCAGGGATGGAAAGTTGCAATTAAAAAAACGAATACACCAATCGACAGAGCTTTCAAAATGCTACATTTCGTTCACTGCGACCATCATCCTATCTATCTTAGTAAAAAAGATATTGTAATTTAACTGTAAAAAATCATGAAATCAGCGTATTTATTAATTTGTATTAAAATTGAAGACAAAGTATCATAGCTCAATATCGTTGACTAAGCTTTGTATAATGTAGATAAGAGGTGCAGATAGGTCAGAAGACGACCGGTTGTTAGGTAGGTAGGTAGGTAGGTAGGTAAAGAGAGGTAGCATTTAGCATTCATAATCGACTACCGACTACTTACTGTAGGTCTAGGCACTTGCAACTAGCTATGTAGCTTTCTAAATAAGAAGTACCTGCTACTACGTAGGTACTTATACGTACCAATTCGATTCGATTTATTTTCGCAGATTGAAGAAGAACAAAAACGAATTGAAAAGCATCTTCGAGAGAAACTGGAACAAGAACGCCGAGATCACGAACTAGCCTTAAGATTGGCCCGCGAAACCGATAGCGTTCTCGACGATCTACAACCTGTTCATGCCAAGTACGGCTGTGGTGAAAAATCAACCGCCATTGTTAGACTTAGAGTTAGACGTATCGTCGATCGTCGATCGTCGATTGTAGCATCACGTCGTCGCGATGTCGTTATCGAAATACGTATGTAAATCGCGTTTGAATTCCATCGTTTTTTGTTTGTAGCATTAAAGAACCGAGCTTGAATCAGTTACTCGCCGAACCGAGGGAAAATGGCAAATACGATTTGTCGAAATGGAAATACTCGCAACTACGCGATATCATTAACACTTCTTGCGATATAAAACTGCTAGAGGTAGGTTTTCTGAATTTCTATACCAATCTGGGTAGCGCGATTTGACGAATCGAGTTACTTACCAATAAGTTAACCCACACTTAGGAACTCGTAGGCTACTTACCGTCAGGTGCTAACTTGCTGCGTGGTACGTACTACGTAGCCGCGTACACGTACACGTACACGTACACGTACACGTACACGTATACGTAGTGTAGTACCAATTCGATTTTTGATTATGTTTCGAAGGCTTGCAAAGCGGAATTCCATCGCAGACTTAAAGTATATCACGCTTGGAAGGCAAAGAATAATAGAAGAAGCATAATGGACGAAAACGATCGTGTACCGCGTTCAATTTTGGAAGAAGGTCGGTTGGTAGTTGGTACATACTCGTACTAGCCGATTAAGTAGCTATTGTAGCGCTCGGCTTCGTCTTCTTGCTAATTAAATAAATTTACGTAGGTACCTAATACGAGTATGCGCTTATGTATTTTTTCCGACTGATGCGTTAAATGTATGTGAGTGCTATCAAGATGTACCAGGTACCTAGGTAGCGGGTAATGGGTAGTGGGTAGTGGGTAGTGGGTAGTAGGTACTAGGTACGTAGGTAGCTAGTAGCTACCAGCTAGTAGCAAGTATCAGGTAGAAGTACATACTCGTACTTGGCGGGTATTTACGAGTAATTGCACATATGCGCTTATTCACAACCGTTGCCATTACCATTTTTTGTAGCGAATAAAGCGAAAAGCGGTTCCGGTATGGCGAGAAAATACGAAGCGACTACGAATTCGCAAAGATATTTTAGAATACCTTTTGTTAGACCGGCTACAAATTGCGTGAACGGCACGACTGATCTCAGTGTGAAAAAAGGAATGTGGTACGCTCACTTCGACGGTCAATACGTGGCACGTCAAATGGAGTTGCATCCCGAAAAGGCGCCCATTTTGTTAATAGCTGGTAGGCAATCACCAATCAGCGATATATTTTTTTCATTTTTACATAGCCTACTTATTTAGTTTACCAACTTCTCGTTTATTAGACGCCTAATTACCTCAATACAGAATTTTTTTCTTCCCTTTTTGGTTGGTTTTTCGCGCCCTAGGTAAAGACGATATGCAAATGTGTGAACTAAGCCTGGACGAAACGGGTTTGACCAGAAAGCGCGGTGCTGAAATTGTTGAAAGCGAATTCGAAAAAGAATGGAAACGTCATCACGGACCACCGTACGTTCGTCCTGGCGGTGGCGCCTCCGTTGCGGCTGACGAACGTAACGGCAACGCTTTTAGTTATGGCAAAACGCCCATCAATGTTTCCTAAACGTTAAGTAACGTGCTCCTCGCTGTACATTCCTAACAAGTATAATCACGTACCTACAGTCCTAAACCTACGAGTAGAATAATTAGATGTAGATCAAAATCTACCAACCGTGATACCTTACATCTAAAACATGTTGTAAAATGGCTGCCTGATGGCTAACTGTAACTAGCTAACTACCGACGAGTAAGTACGTTATTTCCTACTCGTTTATAAGCATACACCACCCTTTCGTCTTCCACTTTCCGTTTTTCCCATGAGGAAAAATAAATAAGTACAGTATACGGTACCTACCTAGTACCTACTTTACCTAAATAAACGAATATATACGGCAATCAAATAACACGGCGGGTGACGGGTGACGGGTGACGGGTGACGGGTGACGAGTGACGAGTGACGAGAAAAGAGAAGTGAAAATTTCAAACATATGTAGTACTGAACCGTAATCCGTAATGGTACAATTTCGAATTTTGGACTTTCTTGAAGACAGTTACACTCCACACACTACCTATTATCCAATACCTACATGGTACCATTATCGTGTACATCTAATACCTACCTAACCTCACCCTCCCTCGGTAAAATAAATTACATTTTTTTCGCTTGCATTGTAAAAATGACTGCAGTGGCCTAAACAATGTTGAATTGAACATCATTTTCTTCAATAAGAATTAAAAAAACACATTTGGTCTTAGGCTATCAATTCACTTTCAAGTTGAAAAATTGCAATTTATTCAATGTTTTTAGAATTGATAGCCATTGCTGCCATTTTTACAAAAACCCAAAAAAAAGTAATTCATTTTCCCAGGAGGGCTCACGATCAATCGGCCGCCCCGTACCTCTACCTATCTACCTACCTACCTACCTACCTACCTACCCACCTACCTATTAACTTTCGTCCTATGTTCTACACAGGACATATTATGCTAAGCTACATGTATGTACCTGCGAATTTGCCGCATAAAGGTAGAATACGTAACGTATGTATCATCAGACAAACGAAAGTATAGGCTATTTGAAGGTACTAGGTAGCTGTGCTAATGGTTGGGTATTGTAGTATCCCAACGACGCGACGCGAGTTCCTGTGATTTTTTAGGCTGATTAAGGTTTGTTTACCTATGTTTCATTTTTTGTTTTTCATTCCTTCGGAAATTAACTTCTAGGTATACCTATTATTAGCTAATTTTATCAGTTGTGATCATTTATGCACATAGGATTATGAATCCAACTTCATCAAGTAGAAATATAAGTACAGTAGCCTACCTAACGAACACGTTGTACAGTATGCCTATGTACCGTCCGTCCGGTTGATCTTAGCACTGCACTGCTAAACGTAAAAATGCGTTAAGAGGTACTATGATCGACCAGACATACTGTACGTAGATGTACTTTATGGTAGTAATAGTACCTGATCTACCTGTACCTATATACTTGGCTAATCATTTTTTTGTATTTTCAAAATGACAAGGATATTAACAATTGTATGTAATACCATAGGTATGCAATTATAAGTGCAACACTGAAAGTGATTAAAACTCTACACAACACTACGTATGTATCTGTTACTTCGTCTGAAAAAATACCTACCGGAGATGGCCTGCATTCTGCGTTGCGCATTTCGCATACATGCGGAGCGCGGACTACGGTAGCACTCAAAAATACATAATACGAGTAGCCTATAGGCCTACTTCCACGCTACGAATATTTCAAATTTATTGTATTTGGCAAACATACTTTAATACCTATACAGATATAGAATAGAACCCATAGATAGATACCTACGAGTATATGGTAGGTAATCATTAACAAAAGGACAGGCCTAATACATACATTTATATTGTCTTATCACATATTCGTAAAATAATATCGGTAACGGACAGTAAGTAACACGAGTACAGCTGCGAGCGACGTAGCGATGACACAAATAAAAAACGAAAATTGAAAAATAAAAATATGAAACTACGAGTAATAAAATAACAAACATAACGAAAACGAGAACACAAAAAGTAATAAGCGATAATATAATAAACAATTCGAGTCTTTAATAGGTCTACGTACCTGACCTTAATCTATCCTGCGGCATTTAGTTGATCACGTAAAAATGTAACGAGCTAGTAGTAGGTAAATATTTAGGTAGGTAGGTAGGTAGGTAGGTAGGTAGGTAGGTAGGTAAGCGAGCAAGTAAGTAAGTAAGTAAGTAAGTAAGTAAATAAATAAATACTACAAGGGCTTATAGCCTACGTATACCTACACCTGGTACCCTACCTGCCTACATACGTATGTCATTGTTCGTATGTACATATTAACGTAAGCATACGAGTACAGAGAACTCCTGGCAGGTAATTAGGTATAGGTAAAGATACCGAAGTACTTGAGAAATAGCAAACTGCAGTCTACGTACTTATCATGTGCGACTATGTATTGGTACTACACAGTATTCAACCGCTCTTAGGGCTCTTTATTCGATTTTATAGCGCAAATGGTGTGGTGAACACAGGGACAGATTTAGACACAGGCTTTATCGGCTAAGTCTAGGGCGGCAAAATTACGTTCACAAATTTGTCATTTGTGTGATGCAATTATATGAATCACTTGCAGCAACATTTCAGCCAGTTTTTATAAATTTTGTTTATTTATATTCCAGTAGGCATTATTTGTACGAGTATATGGAAAAAATTAGAAGGGCGGCAAAATCCTAAATCCGCCTCTAGGTGAACGTGAACAACTAAAACAATGCTGAATTAAACACATTTCTTTTGAATAAAAATTCACATTTACCGTTCAGTTCCACTTTTAAGAAATATAACTGAAATTTATTCTGTCCAAAAGAAGACATACCTAGAGTACATGCGTGTTGCATCGACGTACAGTATGTAATGTAATTGTATACGTATAGGTACTCAATACTCATACATAGCTACGGACATGACTAGGTCTCGGTAGTGGGTAGTGGGTACTAGGTAGTTGGTGCAGTGTAGCTACACATAAGTACGTATGTTCATCAACTGTTGGTACGAAGAGATGAGACGATAAATTAATTTTACGAATAGGTCGGCGGTACCCAGCCACCGAACGCTTTTTCCAGTTCTTCTGCCACTGCCAAACACAATCGATCTTGATTCGGAGCAGCGATAACCTTGCGAAGTAAATTGAAAACACCAAACATTAAAATCAATCATCTCAATAGTACTTGATTCCTACACTCGTATAATGGTACACGTACAGCAGCGAATACGTGTAGGCTATATGGGAATTTTGGTTTCGCGGTTCGCTTAGCTTGTGGTTATTACGTACTGTATACACAGTAGGCCTATCCTAGTTCACATTTCGATGAGACGAGACAACAGTATTTCATCAATTTGCGGTGGGTACTGGGTAGCAGTTAGAGTTACCAATAATCGAACTTGCGCGTATGAATAAGTAAATCTTACATAGGGACATAGGCCTACCCGTACCCACCGTACTAGGGCACGCAAGTAAAACGCCAATACCACGCTCCTCGCGTAATGCAAGGTGGACCTAATTGCAATTTGCAAACCAACGCCACAGAACTCGTTTTTTAAAAGTACGTACTTACAGTATGACAACTGAGAACAACACTGCTTGTGCTTTCTTAAAAGGTGTAGAGGAGTGCGTAATAACGTGCCATCTATGCAACAGCTCCAAAAATACGTCAATTCCAGCTCCTTTTTACATTTTCCCATTACAGTGGACTATCTGTATCTACTCGTATCAGGTATCATACGAGTACATCTTACGCGTGCTACATATGTATTACCGTACGTAGATCAAGTTGCAAATGGATAGCCCAGTGTAGTGAGAAAATGTACTCGTATGACGCCCAAGTTTGTTGAAAAGGAGCTGGAATTGATGTATTTTTAGAGTTGCTTCAAAGATGGCGCTTAAATTTACACATTCACCAAGACACCTACCCATCTACCCTTTTAAGAACGCAGTTGTTCTCTCTTTTAATGCATAAAACGAGTTTTGCCGCGTTGTTTTACAACTAACGCCACCTTGCGTTACTTGAAGGACGTGGTTTTTGGACTTTCGGCGTGTTACTCTCGCCCACTATGGTGGGCTAGCTTCTGTCACCTTCGATGCATTCAGTTATGAAGGCGCAAACAGGATGTTGTGGAGAGGAAGGGTTGTTATTGCTTATTGACTTGGACTTGAGGGAGTAAATTTCGCGTCGGTTGATTAAAAAGGAATCCCGGTCACTTTTTGCGAAAAATAGAAAGTTAATGGTAGGTACCTCTACCTAGCTGGTAGCTAAAATCTACTTACATTACCCTTCCACCACTCTTACCTGGAAACCTACGGGTAAACCAGTTTTATTTAATCCAATAGGGACGTGAGTCGCTGGCAATCCCAGCACGTTAACAATCATCGGATATGGCATCGAAGATGCTTTCCACAATAACTCAAATTTGTAATGCGCCGGTGTAGAGAAGGTTGGAAAGAAGAATACGCCATTTTCGCCCAGCGCTTCCTGGCAGAGCAGAGTTAACTAATTTCAGTATTTATAGCAATAATCGCACTTAACTATGTGTAGAGCCATGTACTCGTAGTATGTTGCTATGTGCTACGCTAGAGGATATCGTGAAATTAAGCACATATATAGGCCTGTAGCTGATAAGTAGCTAATTACGCGAAGCAGAAAAACAATGAAAAAAATATATCGAGTGGGTATGGATGTACGTCTACGTATGTATCTCAACCTATACAGTCCCATTTCTGAAAGTTACACTAACGTTCCGAGACCAAATTTCGGCTCTCAGAACGTGAACGTTTTTCTGTTCTGATCAATTTTCTGTGACATGACAGTTACTCGTAGTTATCCGTCGTTGCGTAAGCATACGATGTACGAGTATACTCGTCCTATTTCCCTGCCCCTCTGCCAATACCTAAAATTACACGAATGGATGACGAATGCTATTCCCACTGCAGTCTCTGTGGCTGGAGTAGAAATGCCGGGTCTCCGGTAGTCGTGATGATACACCTACACCTATCAGGCCTCACAAAAATAGTGGTAGCAATACACACACATTTATGTGCGCGTACGTAAATAACCGAATTGGTAAATTGATAAAATTATCGACGAATAGGTAAGTGGAAACCACGCAAACAAGAAAATAGTGTTGTACCACCTTGAGACGTTTGAGCAAGCTATTCCTAAGGGCGGCGTATTTGAATATCTTGTACTTTGGAATGAATAAAGACGTCTCGACGATTGTTCTCAGCATCAACAGATTCAACGAATAATCTGATTTGTTGACCAGCAATTTCAGAAGTTCGATGAGCAGACTGCTTTCATCCTGTGGTGATGGTGGGTAATGTAAGATTAAGATGAACATTTTGTCAGTGTGAGATAGGCTGTGGACTTGATAGCGCTATATGCTGGACAGTGCAGCGCACGCTTTATGCGCATACTCCATAAGTCCACAGCCTCACAGAGCTGCTAGGGCGGCAGCATACCTGCGTACCTAGCTACGTACTACCCACCACCCACTACCTACTACCCATTACCCACTACCAACCTTAGGATTTTCCTTTAAACAAAGAATTTCTTTTAAACCTTCTATTTCAGCCGTCTGCAAGACGCATATCTCACACGAATCGTTCAATTCCGGCAGGTCTATCTGAAAGAATAGAACGGAAGGTGGTGAATGGTAATGTCGCGCCTTCTCATTTTCCTACCACACTCGGTGTACTACGTAAGATATTCCTTAGAGCGGATAGTACGTAGATAAGAATTTAAGCACGTACTTTTTCAGCTGTACATCCGTACGCGGTTTGAAAGTATTTCACGCTTTTCTCGATAGCGTTTTTAATGCTCGAATCGACGGATATTTCGGAAAATACGAAACCTTTATCTAGCATGTAATATATGGTGAGCTCGTTCAGATTAACCTACCAGTTGTAACAAAGGTGGCGCAACATGAAACAAAAGAAAAAAAAAACAAAGCTAATACTGTATAATTAAGTAGTTTCAAAAATTGGCCTTGGCGCCGCTGTTTGGCGGAATTTCAAAAATACTCTTCAATGAAAAAAAAATTCACCCAACTCGATGGTTTTCATTAAAAAATCAAATTTGGTCATATCAATTCACTTTCAAGTTGAAAGATCGCAATTTATTCAATGTTTTTAGAATTGATAAAAACTACACACGTAAATTACAATTTTTTAACTTGACAATGGATGGACAAGATCAAATTTGATGTTGAACAAAGTACCTAAGAAACCTTCGCTCATAATCACAATCCCGTAGGAGCCTATCTTACTGCACGTTAAACGCGGATAGGTGTACTCGCTTCCTTCCTCCATTTAAAAAAAAAACCTCTTGGCGAGGCTAGGGACATGCCGCCACTTGGTGTTGATTTGTGGTGCTCGGATCTAAAGGGGGAGAGGGGGGCGTGCATAGAAATCAGGCAAATAAGAGAATCACAACAGGATCATAAATAACCTGAGGAATACTTTGAATACATCAACCTGAACCTACCTACATGTAGGTAAATATACTTATGAAAATAAATAAAAATACACGGTATAACAGTCTATACTGCCCTTCAAGAGGGACTAGAGAAGACACTGTTGAGTGTCATGAAAATTTGTTGTACAAAGCAAAGGGCGATTTTCTTTGTCTGGAGAAAGCTTCGTCGCTGCGTTTTGGGCGCAAAAACCAAAAAAAAAAAAAAAAAAACAATCATTTGAAAGGGCTTCTCGAGGAGAAGGTATTAAGAAGGGAATAAGAATTGAGAAACATCGCGAATCTTTTGAATTTTGCTAGGAAAAAGGTCAGCGCCCTCATCCGATTGGGCAAAACTGGCGGCATTGAGCCAACGCATGCTACTGTTGAAACAATAATACAATGGCGCACGTTTGAGTGGGCAGATTTGTGGTAAGAATAACACTTTTTGGTTACTTTTTTCACCGTGAAAAAAAGAAAAACTCTGATTTATCGTCTCACCGGCACATCCAGTTTTAAAGCGTCACTGCTCGATCCGGCCATAACTTTTAGAGCAACTTTTAAATCTTGAGCGTAACGGCTCATCGGTCCTATTGTCAGCAGCTTTTGAAACTCCTTATCTGCATGATCCGGAAAGTGACCTTTGTTGGACACAACACCTGAGAAATACGGAGCGTATCAACAATTTCAACTAACAGTGACCCCTTAATGTGGACTACAACGAGTAAAAGTCAGCTTCAATTCAACTAGTTAAAGCGCATTACTTTTTGGTGGTGATCTACATTAACTGTTTTGATACGTTACAGCTGACACAACATGAACTGTACACGTGACATGCAAGTGTAGGTAAGTAGTACAAGTAGGCTGTAGAGGCATACATATACCGGGTGGCCGATTGATCGTGGGCCCCCTCGGAAAAATGAAATACATTTTTTTCGGTTTTATCGTAAAAATGGCAGCAATAGCCTAAACAATGTTCAACTGGACATCGTTTTCTTCGATGAAAAATAAAAATTGCAATTTATTCGACGTTTTTAGAATTGATAAAAACTACGTTACGATAATTGCAATTTTTCAACATAAAAATGGATTGATACGAGTAATATACGAATATGTACTCGTACCTTACTCGTACCTAGGAGCAAATTTGATTTTTTAATTAATAAAACAATGTCCAATTTAACATTGTCTAAGCCGTTGTTGCCAGTTTTACAATGAAACCGAAAAAGAAGTAATTAATTTTCCTAGGGAGCCGACGATCGTTGAGCCACCAGGTATATCTACGAGTATACATAAATATTATGCAGCATATACGTAGGCTATACTCGTAAGTGGGTAAGTAAATACACGCAAGTAAGTAGGTATTTTCAAGTATACCAGCAGTTGGCTTGTGGCCAAAGATTCCCGTAAAGGAGCACGGTACTCGAATGGAACCGCCGAAATCAGACCCTATGCCCAGAGCTGATGATCCCGAAGAAATTAAGGCGGCCTGAAATTGAGAACAACATAAATGAAAGTTGATAAGATGAAGTAATGTTTCACAATGGCTATTCCATTAGCAATCCATCTTCCGCTGGGTGGCTGGTTGAGAGCAATAGTCGTGAATTAGTGGCAAAAGCGAAACAACGACATTATCCGCGGAAAGAAAAAGGTCAGTGGTAGGTTAGGTAAAGGGTACTCGTACACTATAGATTGCAAAAAGGCGCCAATGATTAACGCAAATTTCTTTCCGCTTCCTTTCACATGGTTCACAAGGGAAACATTTGATAAGTAGGTACTAGGTACAGTACCATGTACGAGTACACTGTACAGGTCCGAACTCCGAAGTAAGTGTGGCCTTTGGGAACGGTGGGAAAGAAGTAAGGAGAAATTCATCCCAATAAATGAGCAAGACGCAATGAGGACCGTGTAGCGTCGGAACCGATGTCTGATGATAATAATAGCGTTGCAGCTTGAGTAAGTACCTATTTGGTTTGGAGTAAAAATGGAATTCTGAAAGTTTATCGCAGTGGCGAATCGTACAGCGAATGAAACGGATAATACAATTATGTACTAGAGTTACTAATACGAGTACCGGTAGGCAGGTAGGCACGTATTACGTAATCAACTCGAGTACTTGGGTGAGGCGTGAGGGTATAATTAGGTATGCATACGTACTTCTCCTCCTGACGAACCGCCGCAAGTTCTTCTCAAATCATAAGGATTACTCGTGTATCCAGTAACGCTGTTGAAAGTCTCGACTGAACTACATAGTTCTGGCGTATTGGTTACCGCTATGGGTATTGCACCGGCTTTTCTTAAACTGGCAACCGCTTCGCCGTCATCAGTCGCTTTGACACCCGCTCTTAGTTTGGCACCTACGCTATAGCTCAGTCCTGCAAATATGCGAAAACACGTACGTAATTATACCAACTCGTAGCATAGTATGTACTAGACGTCACATACACGTAGCCTCCTGAAATAGTGAAACCGAAACCAGACTGTGAAACTGGTACGACGCGAAGTCGTACAACATGAATAAAATTATTGCCGTTCTTTCCGACAAAAGACAAAATTATGTTGGTATGAAACGAGGATATCTAGGCATTGGGTAAATGGGTGCTGGCACTGGGTGATGGGTTCGAAAATTGACGGAAGCGTCCTTGCTACTGAAAAAAAGGACGATATACGAGTATGTATTAAGAATGACCTACCATTGCGCTTTGGGAAGCTTGTTATTGAATTTCAAACCGGTCATGCAACATCAACAAATTAATTTATCCACATTACCATATGCCATGCCGTGCCGCACCATCGCCACATAAACTTACCGTAAAATATGCTTAATTTGGCGGCCAGATACATACATAGTAAGTTACATACTCGTACATGTAATAGGTACTAGGTACTGTAGGTACCGGATACATTACTCGTATTTTTAAAACTTTATTTCTTCAAACGCGTGCCATTTATTTTGTACTTTTTTTTCATCTCAAATTACTTATAGAAAAATTCATACATTCGAAAAATGATTCTAGTAATACAGTATCTAAAGTACGTAGTTTAATAATGAAATTTAAAAAAGAAAAAAAAACTAAAATCGTCATGTTTATCAGAAGAGTGCCATTCAAGCAGAATGCTTCCACAGGGCGGCGCAAACAAAATTTTCTAATTTTCTTTTGATTTTTTTTTGTTTTTTTTTTTTTTTTTTTTGCTACCAAATTTGCCGCCCATAACAGTACTTTTTTCGCTCATACAGGGTAATTCGTCTCTGTATGTGGACAATAGACATGTACTTACTTAGCTACTCGTAACTAGTACCTACACATACGGTATCTGTCTCGCTTTCAATTTGCATCACGGTTAAGCCTGACTTTTCGAAACCGGTTTCAATTAATTAATTTCCTTACTGTTTTTTTTTTTTTTTTTTTTTACAATCTAGTAGATTTACGAGGGTACAGTATACTTGCTATACTAGCTGTAGGCGGCTTCCGTATCCGTACGTAATAAGCACCGTACCAATACCAATACCAATACCAATATACTATTGTACGTGTTTGGGTATTCAGTTTGAGGGTGTGGAACTAGGTACCTACTGCCTAGGTATACAGTAATTAGTATTAGGTGTACGATTGCTCATGCCACATCCACTAATAAACGGGTGCGATTTATCAGCATGACTGTATAGAGCAAATTCACCACAAAAATGGCGGGTTTCAGCGACAAAATATTATAAATCACGACTTACAACCACAGGAACGACCAAAAGGAAGATGCAACCGTAAAAAAAAAGTAGGTATATTGCGCTACCAAAAAAAGTTTGGCGACTAACAAAAAAATTAGCACGACTTCCTTTTCTAACCTAGAGCAATACTTGCTCCTCCCAATTCTTTACAACTTTCACTGGTTTTAGGCCTATTCCCAACTATTTTTATTTCAGGTCAGCCGTTCGTCCGTAAAATTTCCTTTCATTAGGTACCTAATTCATTAGATGTAGGCTACTTTTGATCCAAAAATACCAAAAATATTATTGTTTTCCTCTTAAATTTGAGGCTCATTCAATCTCCTAACAACTTTGTATCAAGTTAGGTATTCAGCTATGGTCCATTATGATCCACCCTCAATTTCTCGAAATACCTACATTGTGTTCTATCTGCGATATGCAACGTCAGCATCCTTCAAACGCGGCAAAACCGACTTTTATTGCTGAGAATTTCTTTTGTCAGACATTTGATTTTTTGTCGGGAGTTTTACTAATATTGTTGGGATTCTAAAAAGGGGAGAGGACGTGCGACACGAAGGATCGGACGCCCAGTACTATCGGTACACAATTGTAAAATTTGAAGGTCGTTTTCGAAAAAGTTTTCATAAAAAGTGGAAGTGGTTGGAAGCAGGTTTCGTGTACCAAGAGATACTGAGGGTTGAGGGATGGCCGATTTCACAGGTACCGACTACTTTAGATAGCCAAAAATTACATATACGCGTATTACGTAGGTCTAGATAGTAGGTACCAGGTACATGGTACATTACGCTACATATGTAAACAAAATCACCTTATTAGTTTTTTTTTAAAATCATTAATAATTATCATCGCCTAAATAAACTCGATCATTCACATCTTAGGAGACTTGGACTATAGTCGATCCTCGATCATGTCTTTGATTAGTCATTCACAACAATTGCTGAGTTAACATCATCGACTCTGATTGTTGTAACATAATACACTAACCTTGTAGCATACAAGCCTCTTTCACCGTAAGTGGTACTCCGAGTAAGGGTTGTTCATCTTCAAGTTGTTTGATGGTACGTGGATCTGTTAGCAGTAGAAGATCTACATTCTTCGCTTCCTGTACAGCTGCCGCGTATCGCTCTTCAACAATCGCGTTCAAATGTCCATTCACTTCTCTGCACCGTTCTATAAAAGCTTTTACTACTTGTTCGCTGCTTAGCTGTAAAAAAAAAAAAAAAAAAAAAAAAAAACAGCGGGTAGATTATGAATGTGTGCCCATCAGTTAAAATCAGGTTAGAATAACAATTCGAGTAGATTTTTGAAATCTTTCATTCATTCTTATGTACTTACTACCCGAGATTAAAGATAGGGTTGAGATAAGAATCAAAATTGTCAAAAGTAATTCTTATTCTGTTTATACAGATAAAATCGTTGATTATTATCCGAAAATGATAGGCCTACACAATAATCAACTAATGACATGACGGTCGACGGTGAGGACATCACAACGAAACTAGATAACTTTCAAAACAAAACTCAAAAAACTGACTACCTGAACAAAACTTTTACTACATAAGCGAATATATTCAATTGGGTGGTCCATGAGTAATTTATAAAACTCTTGTTTTTTATTTTCTCCCCCTTAATTTGTCGCAGCTTACTTTTGTTTTTTTGTTTAACACCTGACAATGTTAAAAGGCACCATTGGCATCGCTTCATACAGACAAGATTTATATAGCGGCAGCTTTCTTTTTCTCAACCCCTCGTCGTGCTGCTGCACAGCCTTTCTTTACCAACATTCACCCTTAATTTGTCAAATTACTTTTTTCGAATTTTCAACATTAAAATGGCAGCACTCTTTTCGTTTTTCCCTGTACTAGCCTAAATCTAACCAGACGATATCTACCTTATACCCATCTTTTCTTTTGGTAAAATAAGCTGAACACGATCCTGGGTTATCTGGATAACCTTTTTTTAGTGTTCTATAGGCGAGCTGTGAGTTTTTTATGCAGAACTGTGGAGTAGTTTTCGATATCATTGCAACTTTGTTAGATTAGTTTAAGAAATTTTAAGGTGTGTGTCGTCTGTCGTGTAGTTATTACGTATTAAAAAGGAATACATATATACCTACAATTTAATATTGTTCCAAGTTGTTCCTACCACTCTTTCATGAAACTGAAAAAAAAATACGTAACCCGATTTGCGCGAGGGCCTATGAACAAGTGGACACCGGGTATAGGAAGTACGTAGGTAGCACTACAGACTACCTAACCCAGGTTAGGGTTAACCAGGCATAAGTATGTGCTTACTGCTGAAGTGCTTAGTACTCGTATTCGTGTACCAAACTAGTAATTTTATGAGATGATTTGGGGATAGGCTACATTTGCTACTTTCTCACTCACCTGTTTGCATCTAATTTTTTTTGCTAAAGCAACTGCGCTCAGGTTTAGAATGTCTGTTTGTCGAGGTGCTGGTAAGTGTTTATTAGGACGAATGGCTAATAGCATGTAAACTGGAGACACCAACCATCCCACATACACGCTCAACGAATACAAAAATCGTGCAATTAGTTCCATATTGTCAAAAATCGCACGTAATAGGCTCGATCGAATCTGCAAGCATGAGTAACATTAGGTGTAGCGTTTATGCAGTACCAAGTCTAAAATAATTGAATAAATAATTGCAATTCTTCAACTATTTTCAACTTAGAATTTTGAATTTCCACGCGTTTAAAACATGTTTAAAGCGAGTTTTTAATGCTTTTTAAGCATTAAAAATGAAAACTGGACCTTTTCTTTTCATTTTATTTCGCCTGAAATTTTTTTTGGAAAAAACTTGCAAAAAAAGTAGAATTAAGCAGAAAATGGAGACCTACTTTTTTCTTAAGTTTTATTGTAAAAATGGCAGCAATGGCTTAAACAAAGTTAGGTTGGACATCATTTTCTTCTATAAGAAACAAGATTCGTTCTTATTAGTCCATTGTTAAGTTGAAAAATCGCAATTAACTAAAAATGTGTAGTTTTTATCAATTCTAAAAACATTGAATGGATTGCAATTATTCTTCAACTTAAAAGTGAATTGATAGACTAAATTTGATTTTTTAACTAAGGAAAGTGATATTCAATTTTAACATTGTTTAGGCCATTGCTGCCATTTTAACAATAAAACCGAAAAAATTAATTTATTCTCCTGAGGGGGCCCACGATCAATCGGCCATCCAATATTTCACTTCCAAAATTTCAAATTTTAAAATATATACTAATACTAATATACTAAACTAAATATACTACAACTAAATACTAACTTAGGTAGGTACTAATGCTAATAAATGAACAAGTATAGCAAAAACTAATCTCTTCAGTCGGATCATAAATAACTGAATACTGGACAAATTCATAAAAATACGAGAAAGTTTTACAATAGGCCTCGTTTCTCCATATTGGAAGGCGATTCATTACAGACTGAAAACCATACCAAAAATTTTTGCTGTCCCCATAACCCCTACTATTAACATAAATGATATATCGTGACCTTTCCCTTCAGACAATTTCACTATACACAGGCGCATTTCAAATTTTTTAATTTTGCACACGTCCCACTAGTGATCCCTTCCTTTGGGAAATTTTTGTAAAAGAGGAAGGATGGACGAAAAAAGTGTATATAGAAGGGATTTTCATACATCGAGTTTAATGATGTGCTAGCACAGGCCTTTTGAGGTTGGTTATTTGTTTGTTTGATATGTCTCGAGCGTGAACTCATGCTGGAGGCCTTGGGAAGCGGAGGCCTGGGTGTGAGCCCATGTCAAAGGCACATCAATTGCTAAGCGTAAAGGATAGGATCAAAATTTCTAGGGTGTGCTCGCGTAAAGTAATTTTAAGGTGTGCCTAGTTTAAACATGATTTTAAGATATGTGTTATTTTTTTTAAGTACCTATCTACCTATTTTTTACACATATTGTTTGGTTTTTTAGGCTTCAAGAGACTTCGCGCCACAGTATCAACTTTACTCATCAACTAACTTTTACTGTTCTTAACTTTTTAACAGTATTTCAACGAATATAACTTTATTCGGCTGTCAGCTTTTACTGTTTTTAACTGGGATTTTACAAATATCAACTTTTCAACTACCTATATTCAAACCATTTTTAACAGTTTTAACTATTGTATAACTTTTTTTTTTACAGTATTACATTGAACTTTGTTTACAATTTAACTGGGCATGCCATAACTGATTTGTTCTATTTTACTCGCATGATTACTGCACTTTCTTCTATATGTTTGTTTTCTTTGCTGCTTATTTGTTTTCTGCTTTGACTGTGATTTTGCTAACTGTCTTTCATCTTTTCTCTCTTGCATGTTTAATTTCACCGTTATTGCGGAGTTTTTTTGCTTTGTTTTAGGTTCAAGAAGACGGAAGGGTTTTTTTTGAGATATCTACACAGTCTCAGGATGCTTCCTGTTGCTGTGAAGAAATTTTTATTTTTCCCTCTAAAAATAAACCTTCACTCGAGAGTACAGGCGATGTATAACTTGCATACCTATGTAAACTGTATTACTAGTTATTCAAGTCGCATTACATCGCTTTTGTACTATTTTCTCTAGTAAACTTTCAGAAATTGTTGCACGGTTGTAAATGGGACATCTCAGGATCTCACGAAGCGAGGTAAATACAAATATCTTTTTTTTTGACTTCAACGTTTTAACGTATTTTTTTTTTATTATATTTTTTTTTTACTTTTTTTTGATTTCAGATGCTGAATTTCCGCCTTCTCAATACAAGATTTTCAAAAAATGTTTGGTTTCAAATTGGACATTCTAGGATCTCCAGAGGTGATGCTGGAAAAAATGGTATTTTTTATTTTCATTTTTGATAGATGCCGAGTAAGTACAAAAATATTTTACTTTCAATGTGGCGATATACATTTTGATTTAATGTGTTTTTTTTGTTTTTTTTTTTTTTTTTTTTTTATTGGCCATTGATCTTTGGATACCACAGTAAGTTTGAAGCATAAGCATATGCAATACGTTGTCGTTAGCCATGTTGTTAGATGTCAATGGACTCGAGATATTCACCTAGACCTAAACCTTGGAAGGTTATGAACCAGTTTGCGCGTAATGCAAACACGCAGATCAAACTTTCTTACGTAATTATTAATGAGCACGACTACGCGCACGCGTGAATTTAGCAGTTCGTATGTTTACGTTTAGCCAGAAAAACAAAGCCGAATAATTTGACGACATCGGGATTACAATTATTATCACCTTACAGATGGTACTACCAGCATTAAAATTCGCCATCACGAACTCGCAAAAACATGCTACATGTCAACAGAACCGAAATTCACGCTTCATGCTTCTAATAAACATACTACGTAGGTAACTTCAAATAGACGCGCTCACTTAATTTTCCTAGACCTCGGCCCTCTCTTTTTTGAAATGAAATTGAGCTCGCAACATTCCCTCATCGCATATAGGTAGGCCTACTAGGTAGCGAAAAACAAAACATCCGACGCGACGTCGACTTGATCTAATAGGTAAACAGGTACTACTCCATATGAAATACTTTAGAAATCAGGAGCCCGTACAGTTGCTCCCTCGATACAACCTTGGAAGCAATGGAATAGAATTACGTGCCCATAAACAAAGCAATATGAAACAGCACAATCTGAGATGCAAGCAAGTTAGATAAATATTGGGAGTAAAATTGACCGCCCCTCCGCCAACCCTCTCTCTTAATTATTTTAAATTGGAAATGGTTAGAATGACTTATGTACAATGTTGGGTTTCGTAAACACTGCTCCCTTAAACTGAAAACCAAATTCATGGTCGCCAATCAGGCCCGTAGCCAGGATTTTCTACAGTCAGGGCAGATGGAATTGTAATCCGGGCATGAAAATTTTACCAAAAATTATGAGGTTCTTTTTTTTGGGGGGAGGGGGCGCTAATTTTGTATTCGGTTAATAAATCAAGCAGTCATTATATGTGAGGGCGCATACGAAAAGGGACCACTTGGCCAAAATTTCGATTTTTTTTTCTTAATGAAATTTATGTAAAAAACCTTCAAGAATCGAATGGAACTGACCACTGATCCCAATTTTCAATATTTCGAGGAAATTTCGTCGTTTTAAGTTGAGCTTGTAAATATTTTTCTTCAAAAATTGCTCAATTTTTTTTTATGATATTTATGTAGAAAACCTTCAAGAATTGAATGAAATCGTTGAACCGACCACCGATCTCAATTCTCGAAATTTCGTGAAAATTTCGATGTTTTAAGTTGAATTTTAAACCACTCTCCTGTAAAATTTTGATTTTGGCCAAGTGGTCCCTTTTCGTATGCGCTCTCACATATATAAACGTAATAATTATGTATCAATGAAAAAGAAATTTATTGAAAAACAACGTTATAGGGATAATGTTGAATCTAAGACAGTTTTTAATAGGTACGCAATTATATTTTGAATGCGAAATTGCAAAAAATGGAAAAATGATTTTGAAATTCGTTTGAAAGAGGAAAAATTTGCAAATTTGCGAATCCGCCAAACCAGGGCAAAACGTTTTGCCGCCGCCCTGGTGCTGGCTATGGGCCTGGTATGATGTAACTATTCCCTTCATCGACACCGTCCAATTTCAATTTCATTTTGAACGTGGTTCGAAGGATTGGTCTTATTCGAAGTTGCAATGTAAGTAAATACGTATTAACTGTACGATAACAAAACAGTAATTTCTTTTAATATTCACACTAACCCAACATCGTTCATTAATTGAACACCACTGTGAACCCCCTTTCAGCTTTCGATGGCGGGAGCCAAGATGTGGGACCAAGTACCACTGGGAGACCTCCCACAATACGACGAATTATACTCGACCCAAAAATTTTTTTTGTACCATATTTTCTTTTTGACGGTCTACAATTTGTTTCTGAATTTTTTGACCTTGAAACATTTTGACACTTTCAAAAATATTTTCTTTTTGACGGTCTACAATTTTTTCTGAATTTGTTGACTTCGAAAACGTTTTGAAAGAATTTTCAAAGCCCAAAAAATTTTTTCTGTACCATTCATACGTTGAATTGTTTACGACAAACTCACTCATATTTCATGTAGAAATTATAAATTATCATCTGAGCTGGGAATGCGTCGCAGATGAGTCAGTTTTTGTGGAAGGGAAAATCATTACTCGTCTGTTCTGTGAAATTCATCGTCCTCGTTATCATTATAATTTAAAGTTATGCATGTATTTTTTATTTCAACGTTATTCTTGTCAAAAAAGAATATGGTACAGAAAAAATTTTTTAGGCTTCGAAAATTCTTTCAAAACGTTTCCTGGGTCAAAAAAATCAAAAAAAACATTGTAGACAATCAAAAAGAATTTTTTTTAATTGTGGTAGAGAAAAATTTTTTGTGTTTCCTGGGTCAAAAAAATCCAAAAAAAATTGTAGACAATCAAAAAGATTTTTTTTAAAATTATGGTACAGAAAAAATTTTTTGGGCTTTGAAAATTCTTTCAAAACGTTTTCAAGGTCAACAAAATCAGAAAAAATTGTAGACTGTCAAAAAGAAAATATTTTTGAAAGTGTCAAAATGTTTCAAGGTCAAAAAATTCAGAAACAAATTGTAGACCATCAAAAAGGAAATATGGTACAGAAAAAATTTTTGGGTCGAGTATAATTCGTCGTATTGTGGGAGGTCTCCCAGTGGTACTTCCAGGCCCGTAGCCAGGATTTTCTACAGTCAGGGCAGATGGAATTGTAATCCGGGCATGAAAATTTTACCAAAAATTATGAGGTTCTTTTTTT
>QBDW01006207.1:0-10915 GCA_003261595.1 Maconellicoccus hirsutus | reverse complement strand
CGGCCTGAATCCGTTCGCCGCCGCTCATCTGCCGGTGCTGAACGGCAAATCGGACGTCGTCGATTCGCGTAGCCCGTCCAAATCGCCACGTCTGCTCGTCTACAACATCGACGAAGATATGCCCGTACCCGATCAAGATAACCTGTTCCATTGTAGATTTTGCTCAAAACCGTTCACCGAAACTGCCGTTTTGAAGGATCACTACGAACGTAACCATCTGAACGAAATGTACCGCTGCAAAGTACCCGGATGCAATCGTGTCTTTAGTTCGCGCACCAAACGCAATATCCACAGCGAAAACAGGCTAATACACGGTAAAGAAATGATGGCCGCCTCATGACCCAACGCTTACTATCTGTTGCCGCCGCAATGGTGGTGATGGTGTGATACGAGATCCCCGAACGAAGCGAAGCAAAAAAACCAAATAGCCCGAAGATTCGAAATGTACTACAACGTCGATCGTAAATATTAAATATATTACGTTCGTACGTGTTGCGTAGCGCGTTCTTAATTGGAAATCGTTTAATTTTCGTTCTGTTTGGTTTTACACGTTATTACCTGTACCATTCGCCACCCCTTCCCTCTTCACTTTTTTTCTCATCCCATGCCCTCGTTTGTGTATTTTCAAACTAGTAAGTATTTACTTAAATACTTACGCAGCTAAATGTATATTTCGTTTCGTTTGATGCATTTATTCGTTTTACGTTTTTTCTCTCTTCTTCTCATTTATTTTTCTTATTCCTGCTCGCCTTTCCTCTCCTCTTTTTATCACTACCCATTTCATGGAACTTGAAAAAAACCTCATTTCGATATCGGAAATATTTGTCTTATAAATTTCGTGACCACAATCGTCTTGATTTAAAACACTATCGAATTAATTGAGAAAATTTTTTGGTAAACTACACGTATTTACGGTAAATTTGTAAATTACCTGTAATTACTGCACAATTGTAATTTTAGCAAAAATCTTTTTCATAATTTCGGTAAATTGCAAAACAAACTCGATTACCCAAATATGCGTAAATTACTGGTAATTACCTATATTTCGGTAAATTACTGGTAATTACCTATATTTCGGTAAATTACTGGTAATTACCTATATTTTGGTAAATTACTGGTAATTGCCCGTATTTCGGTAAATTACTGGTAATTACCCATATTTTGGTGAATTACTGGTAATTACCCATATTTCGCTGAATTACCGGTAATTACCCATTTCCTGATAAATAGCAGGTAATTACCCATGTCTTGGCAAAGTACAGGTAATTACCGTAAAATACCGAATTCGAAACCATAAGAATTAAATTCGGGTATACTTTGCATTAGCATTGAAATTTGTTGGTAAAGCACCCTCTCTCGTGGTTCAAAACAAAAAAAAAACACAAATTCGTGAAATTTCTTACTTACATTTTCACGTTAAATTTTTTCAATTTTTAATTTCGTTAACCGGAGTGTCGCAATTCATTTACATATCGTTCGAGTGCTTATTATATTTCTTTTATTAACATGGATTTTTTTTTTGTTTTTTATTTTTCGAGATTGTTTTTTCTTTATTTCGTGTACATAAATACTTTTAATGTGAAAATCAAAATAATATTAATCAAAAAACAAATTGAAATTCCTAGTTGGTTGTATTTTTGGTTCGTGTAAAGAATTTTTTTTTTCATTTTACCTATTGTTGTGTTATTGTTACGTTATACGAAGATAAATTTTGAAAATATATTTACGAAGTTTATTTATTACGATAATTTATATAAATATTGTATACGTGTTGATTTTTATTTTCTTCATTGTTTTGCTATCTTTAATGTATAATTGTAAAAAAAAAAATCAAATCAAAATCGATTGAAAAACTTTCTTAATTAATTTACTTTCTTTTTTTTTCTTTGTCTTAGACGTTAGACTGATGCGCATCTTAGGTACAAGGCATACACAATTGTGTATTCACGTCGTTTGTAGCCAAATAAAAATTATTTTAAGGGAGGTGTTACTTTTAAATGAACTTTGATTATATGTTTTACATTTCGAGAAGGAAAATTTTGATCTCTGAAAAAATTTCTGCGCATTTTATGCCATTTTCGATAAATGTACGATCGAGTTCGAAAAATATTCGAAATCTTGAGTATTTTTTTTTATGCTTTAAAATCTTTTTAAAAAAAATTTCTATCGTAAGTATTTCGTTGGCATTTTGTCGCTTCACGCTCTCTGTTTATTTTTCTTTTGTCTGTTCAACAGTACCTCAGAATACTCGTTTTAGTAGCTTGGTTATTATAACAAAACGTTTGTTTTTGTTTATCTTTCTCTCTCTCTTTTTTTTTAATGGTAAATATTTTATAATAATTAAGGTTGAAATAAAAATCGCGTATATAAGTTTCTGTGCAGTACCGTGTAGTGTAGTCGTTTTGTACATAACGTGAAAAAAAAAATCGTCTTTCCTAATACAATGTACATGTTTGTGTAGATGGTAGTAAATATATACATGCACGTAGTTAAATGTATACGTAGTTTGAAAACAGAGTTACATAATATACGCGTACCTTTTCATTTTTCTCTCTCTCCCTTGCCCCTTTTTATTATTTTCTTTCTTGTTTGTTTCTTATTTTGTTTGTATTATAAAAAGGAAAATGATTATAAATATACGATTATTATACATATTATACATACAATACATTGTAGTTAATAATTATATAAACGAGAATGCTATTATTTTTTAAGTTATTTTATTTGATGATTACGATTATTAAGGCAACTTTTATTATTTACCTAATTATTATAGCTTAGGTGTTTCAATGAAATGTGATGTTTAATTAGAATGAAAAAAAAATTAAACGAATATATTTGCTGTCTGTTAATATAATTTTGTTGTTTTTATTTCGCCGGCGCGCGCTGCCGGCGAATTCGAACTAAAAAACTGATCATCGAAAAATCCAAAGGTAGTAATTTCCATAAATACGAAGAATCACGAAACGTGTGGTTACTTAAGAAATTTACAAAACCTCAGGTGTACCCGAAGAAAAAAAAATACCAAGATTTTCATCATAAAAATACCATTTAGATAAAATAATTAGGATTAATTTTCATTAAAATTTCATTTACCGTTGATAGATGATGAAACTCTAAGTACGTCCTAATTCTTAAGTACTCGATGCCGTGTCCTATTAAATTAAAAGAATTCACTCTAAGAAATGAAGTAATGCTTTTGAAAAAATTAACCCGATAAGATAAACACAAATGATCGATTGATACTTTAAAATAAAATTTCATTAGTTTATTATCATAATAACGATCAATGTAGAAATTTCAACGAAAAAAATTACAACATGTAATCTGTCGCAAAGGACGTTAAATTATTCATAATTAAAATGACATGTTATAACTTCATATATTTGAATACACCTACGAGTAATTCGTCAATAACCGAAAAATTGGTATATTACCAAGTGCCGGATAAATTTGTAATTATTCCTCAGAAATTACCCGTAATTACCGCAATTTTACCCAAATTACCAACAATTACCAGTAATTTTACCCAAATTACCATCATTTATGAAATATACCAAGAATTACGCGTAATTACCGTCATTCAAAAAACATCATCAACTTGGCATTCAGCTAAGGTACACCGAATCTTTATCATTAACATGGTAATTTATAGTAAATAATTAAAAAACAACGTAATTACAGGTAGTTATCGCGTTAATTACCGTAATTACGTTAAATTTACCATATTTGCGAAATTTTCTGCCGACGATCTAAAAATAATAATGAAATTAATTTACCGTTATCTTTGGTAATTTTCTGTAATTTACCGTAATTTCTGGTAATTTTTGGTAATTAATTGTAATTTTTGGTAATTTACCGTAATTTTGGTAATTTACCGTAATTTTGGTAATTTGCCATATTTTTTGGTAATTTCTACAATTTTTGATCATTTACTAAAATTTTCGATAATTTCCCATTATTCCGATCACGTTTCACACGAATGCGATCATTAGTGTTGCATTATCAATAATTTCACTTCTCTCAGTTTTTTTTTCTCACTTCATGCTCATCAACATAGGAAAATAACTTGAAGAAAAAATAATACAACGAAGAGTTACTTTCTTGTATCAACTCCAAAATCGCATAAAACTACTCCCTCCATACATTCTCACCTCAAATTCCCTTCACTTGGTGAACCTCCAACGAAATAACATCTCCGCGTACAAAACCAAATACCAAACTACTGGCAGCTTTCCGCACACCACGTCATTTTCGCTCATCAACCTAACAACCTCCCACCTCTCCAGTCTCTTCATTAAAATACTTAGACAACGGGTGGTACAAACGGCACATCTTCCTGTCTACTTAACATCATCGTTTCTCTTCTCCACAATACTCAGCGCCGCAATACGTAAAAAAAAAGCCACCCGTCAAAAGCGCCTTTCCACAATCGTCGCAGACAAAAAAGCAATAATCGTTCAGCAGCCAAGGAGGAAAAAAAACCGCCCGAACGGAGGGATAAGTCGTTATATCGATGTCGGTGCGTAACTTATAATTATCGAATGTAAAAACTCTCGGTACTCGGCCACCGCTTGTTTTTTTCCCTCATTCAACTACTACTTATTCTTCTTTCTAATACGATACCGGTCATTTCTCATTTTACTGCCACTTCGACTTTGGCATTTTTATTAGCGTTGTATGTCATAAAAGCGCCACACAGCACATCCCGGCGCGTTCAATAAACAAATGTCTCTCTTCTTTTTTTTCTCTCTTTCGTCTTTTCCTTTCTCTTTCGGTCGCAGGTTATAATATACTGTCCTGGAAGCATGGTAGCATCTGTGAGACTTTAATACTACATAATGAACCCATGCTATATGGACATTACGAGGTTATTGTCGCCACTGGCCAATACTCAAACCTATAAATTACTTTTTACCTATTACACCTCGTCATCCGTAACGACACCGGCACTTACATCGTACTAAAACGCTCGTAACAAAAGCCCACTAAAAAGGCCACGACCGGCGACATCGCGGACGTCGCGGACGCGCGCTTCTCGAAGATATTTATAATTTAAAAACTCATCTCGGTTTTTACGATAACGTGTAATATTTTGGCGCCATCGAAACAAATACGCGCGTACGTATTACAACAACGCGATAAATTATCTTCGACGTTTTCACATTTTCTTACTTTATACTCGGTACATACACAAACACTAGTCTCATTTCTCATCCCTCTCGTATTCGCCTTTCATTTACGTACATACTCTCGCATATCCGCGAACTTCTCTCGTCATCATACAAAGTTTCCCATCTTCTCTCCGTCATCCTATACCACTCGTTCCGAGCACCTCGAACGCTCCGTTACTTACTAAAACTCATCCTACCAGACAAATGAGTAAACCTCGTATTTACCGTATACGAGCATAAAAGGTAAAAGAATTAATTGAAGTATATATCTTCGCTGCGTAAACAGTAAACACAAATACCATCTAAGCTAGATACGCTTTCCAACCAATCTCGAACTTTTTTTTGCCCTCTTCCACGTTCTACCGGTAGTAGCCGAACACTTCTAGCGCAGTCGTGATTTTAATGGCCACGTATACCAGTTTGACGCGAGCTTCGAATATGCAACGTGGATTTTTTCCTACTTTCGACAAATATAATTATTTTGCTTCGTTACGTCGCGTCGTCGCCGTTACGAATCGAAAATTTTCTCGTTTCTAAGCTGATAAAAAATCGGCCATTGAAATATATTTCGAAAAAATCGAACAAACAGATTGCCGCAGAACGGCAGAAAGAAGACGAGCAATGGAAAGTAATAAAAAAACAAAAAAACAAGACATAAAAATAAAAATACAGGCGGTGAAAGTCGAAATGGAAAAGATCTGATGAAGAAATTACGAAAAAAGTACATGTAGACATCAAAAGATAACAGGGTCGATGAACTAAACCTGAATTTCATGCTAAAACTCGAAAAATCCCAATTTTTGGTTTCAAAACTACATTTAATTTAACGTCACGCAGATGATTATTTTTCCATAAAAAAATACATCAAAAAACATGACCATTTTTCAAACTAAAACAATATTTGAAATTCCAACATTATTGGTAATCAACAGTAAATTACCAAACAGCTCTCGAGCTTAATTAAATTCGTAAATTAATGAACAAATTATTCAAATGCATTTGATTTTTAAAGAAAACGTCGACACCTAAAAAATAAAAAAATCTAAATAGATAAATTGGCGGTAAGACGGGCAAGATGGGCAGTGGGTACAGATTTTCAAAATTCATCTATAATTCCTCGCTTTAAATAGTACACAACTCATCGAAATTCAAAATTAAATTTCAGCCACAAACCGAGTGAACTTTTTATGTCAATGAAAGGGGATAAAGTGGAAACTAAAAATTTCAAAATTCCCAAAAACTTCACAAATTTTATAAATTTATCATTTTAGATAAATATCGATGCACAAAATGACCAAAAAGAGAGCATTTAAAATTTTTTTTCTCAAAAAAAGACAAGTACATATAAAAATTAAAAAAATAGAAGATGAAAAACCTTTTGTAATGTATCACAAAATTTTTACACTTTTGGTAATTTTCTTCAACAATTTGCTGTGAAATTGCTACTTTGAAAAATCGCTTGGAGGGGAAGATTTCCATCCCAATCCTTTGTTTTTTTTTTTAAATTTCTGCTGAAGTGGAATACGGTTCATAGGAGTGAAACTGGGGTCAAATTTGTGTACATTTCACCTCTATTAAACACTTTTTGAAAGTTTTTCAAGATAATTAAAACGGATTTCAATGACGTCATTGTTATAGCCATTTTTTTTAAACGGAATTAAAAATTTATTAAAAAAATAAAATCGTATTTGGAAATTTACTCGTATTAACAAAATTTTTTTTCGAGATGAGCGATCTTTTTTAATATTTGAAAAAAAAGAAGAAATTCAACTTGATCATGATTCTGAGTGCATACGTATTAAAAATTATTCAAAAATGAATAAAAAAAAATAAAATCAAAAATTACACTCTCTTCCCCCCTCATTTTAAAAGGTCTGAAGACCAAACGCTAAAAATGACGGTTTGACGTGCTGGATTTCTAACAATTTGAACCCCCTGATTACGAATGAATTTCCAGTAGTTCGAGAAAGTCATCGTAAGTTCCTCAAAATTGAGCTAAAAGTTAAAAAGTTGAGCTTTTTTGGAAAAATTCAAAAAATTTCAAAATCCCACCTCACAAACTTCAACGAGGTATCTAACGAATTTTTTTGAAAAATCACTACTTTTTGAATAAATTTTCAAAAACCTCTCAACTTTACCATTCCCCTCTTCTCCTCCCTTCATCAACAAGGTTATCGAATTGAAAACCATCAAATTAAAATTATATAAAACTAAACGCATCACGTGTCCGTTGAAAAAAACATAAATATGACGTCACATATTCCGACAGTGCTGCCAATTCGTAAAAAATTGCCAGATATTTATCACAAATAAACAATTTCGGTGTAATTTCTTCAAAAATACGTCGTGTTTTGACACCAAACACGATTAAAATTTTAATATTTTCAAGAAAAAAATCTCATTTACCTCAAATTAACTCGAAAATATTACTATTTAGGTATTCACGCATGTCTCGACTCACGATAACGATGAAAATTTAATCACCTCCTCATCGCATACCTGGTCGTGGTATTGTCACGCCGCATCACGCGCAGCAGCGTCAATAAAAACAGTAAAAATTCTCGTTCTCCGGCACCTTACCATAATAGAAGTATCCAGATTGTGTATATTCGAATTGAATAAAAGACGCGGTATAATTACACCTCCGGTACATGATATGAAGGTACTACGTACACATTTATCGTAAAATACCACGCATCCTTCGCAGAGGTCACTAAATATTTTCAATCTCACGACTATTATAATGATTACGTTTTATATACCTTATATTACGCTACACGTATGATCGTATATAATTCAACGAGCATACGTAAACGTTCGCGTACAAACATGTTGATAGATCACTCGTAAAATTACGTTTACAATGAAACTCATCGTCGAGCTTAATACCGGAAACGTGGACAAAATGCTATTTCACTCGATACCTCGTACACACACCAATACGTCTTCACATGCACACAATACCACACTGTCTTAAAGCGCCATACACAACGTGTATAAAGAACGATCGGATGCTGCGTAACGTTCTCTACTTGCCATATCTCAATCTATACCACGAGAATAAATAACAAACCGCAAATAAGCTGGAATTGTCTTCTATACGGTATTACTACTACAAACGACTGTAGACGCGCGGAAAAGTGGAAAACCGTATTAACCTTTAACCCTACATTTTATCTTTCTTCTTAATCGCTACCGGCTACTGGACGTTCTCTCGTTAATACTCGCGCACGTATGTACACTATATATGTACGGGGGCTCTTACGTAGTATATTTTCTCACCCCCTCCCCACCTCACTTTGCCATTTCGATTGGTCTTTTTCATTGTTATTCTTCTCCCCGTATACTTTTCGGTTTATTCGGTTTATTATTTGTGTACAGAGGACGACGCGCGGTGGCGTCCTGTTTCGTCGGTGTTTTCGCGTGTTATTACAGCCAAATCGACGTAGTGTGTAGCCACCGAAAGTACCGTATTTGTCTGTTGAGCGCCGATGAATTGAACGCAGATTGGCAGCGTCGTTTTCGCAATATTCTTTATTACTTTCGCCACACACAGCAAGCGGTTCATTCGCGTAGAATTGAATCTTCGTTAATTTAAAATCGCGAAATTCCTGGTTGAAATTTCGACTCGATGAAGTGGTAGCACTGACTTAATGAAAGCTGAAGACTTTTTTTTCTCTTTGGCAAAACTTCAAAAATTTCGAGTCTTCATTTCTCCAGTTGAATTGAAAAGTTCAATATCGAAGAAATGAGAGCTTTTTAGCATAGTTTCAAAACGCCGAATCCGTTGAAATTACGTCGAACGATTTAAATCACCTAGAGAAGTCGTCCTCATTTTACAACGTAAATTAATGACGTCACCAAGCAACGCGTAGTGGGGCAGAAAAGCGATATCATTGGTTTTCTGATCATAAGAGCAAGACGGAAAACTTCTCCTGAAGTATTTTTCATCACAGAATTCGATTTTTCGGTCATTTTGCCTTATGCACCCTGAAGGTAGGGGTTGCAGAAGACCCAAAATTTAGGGTCAAAAATGAAAAAATCAAGTTAGGTATCAAACTGTTGTATTCAAAAACATATTTTTTGGAAACACCGCAACGTGGAGGGGGGAGGAGAGATTCAAAATGAATAAAAATGATAAAAAATTGAATGAGTTACCAATATAAAAATTTTTTGGTGAAATATTGATGACTTTTGTTGTTTTAAAACCAAATCTAGCAGTATTTTTGGATACAGCACAAAAAAAGGGGGAGGGGGTGGTTCAAAAACCAAAAAAAAATAGCAAAATTTGAGTGGGATATCAAAACGCAAAATTTTTATTGCGCTGAAACCGAATCGATCAATATTTTTTTGATACATCTCAACAAGGAGGGGGAGGGGGTGGGTTCAAAATCCAAAAAAATAGCAAAAATTGAGTGGAATACCAAAAAGCATAATTTTCATAGTGCTGAAACCGAATCTGACAATATTTTTCAAATACACTACAACGATGGGAGAGGAGAGGGAGAAATGGGATTCGAAATTCAACAAAATAGGAAAAAGTTGAATGGGCTATCAAAATATGAATTCCTTAGAAAATCACTTTTATTGCGGTAAAATCAAATATAGCAATATGTTTTGAATACAACAGGGTGGGGGGGGGGGGTTCAAAATCAAAAAAAAGAATGAAAAATCGAGTGGGAATGATAAATGTATATGTTTTTTGTAATTTTCATTTTTCAAGAAAAAAAGGGTATTTAACGGATTTTTCTTTGAAAAATCGCTACTTCTTCACTACTTCTTTATCAAATTTTCAAAATACTCTCAACTGCACTACCCCTTCCCCTTTTCCTATCAAGAAGGTAAAATTTTGTATTTGAAAAAAAATCAAACTAAAATTACGCAAAAGTAAACGCATCATGTGCTTATTTAAAAAAATATACGTGACGTCACAAATTCCGAATTTCCGGTCATTCACTTATCAAAAATGAATAATTTTGGCAATTTTTTCAAAAATATTTACTTTATGACGAAATTAACTGCTTTTTCACAACTTTCACTTCCTGTTAGATACCCTGCAAATTCACAGAGAGGAAGCAATTTTTAATTTTATTCTCCAAGAAAAAGAACAAAATATAAAAAATCGGCCAGACTGAAAAAATGCAAAAATATCTACATTTCATGAAATAATATAAAATTATTTACATTTCCGATGAATTGTTCGCTTGAACTTTGTCGGAAATTTTATTGAAAATATCACATAAACAAAGCAAAATATCAACATCTCAAGAATACCTCCGCCCCTTCGCTTCGGGGGCACGTTGAATTATTTCACTAGATAAAAACGACATTAAAATCCCGCTCTCCGCCGCGCGTCCACCCGTGTAAAGACAAAGCCACCAGAGGGCGTTCCTTTCTATTACTTTCTGCTCTGTAATTACCTGTTTGGCGTTTTTTTCTCTCTCTCCCGAAGACGCGCATTTAAAACGTCAGATGTCACATTTTTTATATTCTGTTCCGCGTATAGATACCCTTTTTATCCCCTGTTGCTCCACCGCTCCGCATCCAATACGGCGTTTCACCCATTACACGTCGTCGTCCGCGCGACCGTAATATTTCTCGAAGACAATTTAATAATACACGCTGCACTGTTTTTGGGATTCGTTCGCTCGATAATGGCTTCAACGCACGATGGCCAACAGAATTCTACGAATATCCGACATTTTCTCGGCGAGAAATTCCAAATATGCGTCCGGCTCGTG
>QBDW01006204.1:0-37053 GCA_003261595.1 Maconellicoccus hirsutus | reverse complement strand
AATTCGCCAAAAATCGAAAAGTCAACTTGGGCAGCTAAAATTTTGGTTTTGGGGGTTTTTTGACATGCTCTTTTCAAAAATCCAACTCCCGTTCAAATCTGAGCCGGACACTTCAAGTAGCTCCCTTGTTATTATGCATTTAACCTCCTCAGTACTTCAACAACCTCCAATAGATTTGAACTAGTCGGTACTTCAATGACTTTATTTCTTGAATTTGTCTTTTCAAGCCTACTCCACATTATAACACTAAAGAACAGTTCAACTTTTCGTTCTTCTTTAGAAAACTTGAAGAATTTGGTGTGTCATGGAAGAGATTAAAAAGTGAACGAAAGGAACAACAATCAATTGTTGACGAATTAATGAAGAAAAAAGCCCAACTGCATGAAGAATTCACCAAAGTTGAGACAGATAGAGTTAAAACAGTTGCAATGTATAATAATTTTTGTGAAAAAATTAAAAATGTCGACGTGGAATTATGCTCTTTTTTAAGCGGAACTCTTCTGAGTTTCAATGCTGATCCTATGCCACTCGAACTGAACAACGTTGAACCAATGTTGCCTAGTGAAAATGCAACCTCGGACAGAAAACCGTTTCCGTATAATGTAAAACTGGAAACTGAATTAATTTTAGATGATACATTGCCGATGTGTTCAAATCGACCCGCTTCACCCGTCAATTCGCCATCATCAAGATTACCAAAGGATACTCGCTCGGCTGCTTATATTGCAAAATCTGCTAAGAGAGAAAAAGCAATTACTTCCGATGCGGACGCGTCATTGATCAGTGATGTGCAATCTAGTACATCTTATTCAATGGTAAACGGGTACTCGTTTTCTGAAATTGAAAACGCTGATAGGCCTATTGATCGTTATACTTCGCATTCACCAAGTACAACTACATATCGAGCTTTTGACTCCAATCAATTGAAATTCACATCTCATTCTGCGACAAGTAAAGACAACAATACCAACAACAAGAGGTTTGTAATTGTCTTTCATTAATAGTGACGAATCGGTGAGATTTTTTGCCACATCTTGATCCAGAATTTTTCACATTTTTTGTGAAGTTTTTGAACATTCCACATTGTCAGTTTCGAATACCAAACAATTCGATAAATGTTATTTGAAATGGATGTGTTTGCATGTTGCATAGGTCTAATCACCGTACCGCTCTGTGTATTTAATTACGTCACTACAATGTGCAAACACTCGGTAAACATTTCGATTCCTTCGGGTACACAATCTGTCAATTTTTAGGAGAATGACCGAATCACCTGTGCCATCAACATCAGGATGGACTAATGGTCAGAAACGATCATCAACATGGGTAAACAGTTACGATTCCGACTGAAAAAAAAGTAATTTCTCAAGTTCTCTTGTTGGAAATCCTCGATGCTACTACTAACCCAACTTCACTTTCATGACTTTCTCATCTATAACAGAACTTATTGTTGAACTGGTATGTTAGCAGGGCGAAATTTGTGCATTGAACTCCATACTTGACTTTGGAACATTCACGCGATGTATTAATAACTATTGTTAATGTTGAAACGACGACACGAGCATATTGGATGGAGATTGACTATGTCCTAGACACGGATTGTTTTATTTCATGCTATCTTTTTTTGTAATTTTGAAATTATTCCTAATTAGCTTGAATTTGTGCTATTAATGATGAATGTAAAAAATCAAAAAAAATACCTAATGAAAATAAATATACCTTCTGAGTAATTATGAAAAGAATGCATTTTTTTCCCCGCTCATTAGGTACTTTCAAATATAATGGACGGAAATAATACAATTTCTTTTTAGTTTCTCGCAGAGTCCAGAGTCCCCCTGGTCGTTAGCAATTGACGAAGTACTGTACCCTTTAGTGACCTCGTCTTACTATACTTTTGGATCTTCTTAACGGATTAACAAGGAGTTCAGAAGTACTTGAACTGGGCATATTTAAGAAAAATTTTTATATATCAGCACTTCCGTTTCATTTTAAATCAACTTGCAGTTAATGATGGAATGCGATAACTTCCAATTAAAATACAATCACATTTTGACCATTATAATATTCGTTATTCATCAGTCACACATTTAATAAATCAAGACAAGGTACGATAATCGTGCTTAAAAAAAATAATTTCACATTTTCGAGTCTCGGCACGTTTGACAGTGAAATACTAACGTCATTTTTGAAACAATCCAAGGTTAAATATTATATATTTAGTGTAATTATATTATGTGTTATTTATAATTCCTATAACCACCCAAAAAAATTGAAATTATGGAATATCGCTCTATCGGACAAACAAGTGTGTTTAACGTTTTAGGATACCATATTAAAAAATTGTCCCATTTGATCAACAACCGAAGTTGCAGGATCTTGGAAACTACAAAATAAGGTCCTATAACTTCAATTTTTTATAAAATTGAGGAATTTTTTCATTAATATTCTTAAACATATATTTATTTGTCCAATAGAGTGGTAATCAGCAATTACAATTCATCCGAGCATTAGCAGGAATTATACTGATTTTTCCTTCAAAAATTGGTGATGCAACCTTCTACAACCATAGCCTCGTCTTGATAGCAAAGTTATTTATCATCTATCTTCCCTCTCCACATAACTGGGGGCCCAGACGTGAGTGAATTCGCGAATTTGCTAAATAACTACTCGCCTTTTTCCCTGTAGAGGCACTGCTCCCGAACAAGTCACGCCATTGGAAAGAGCGTAAAATTTCGAGAAAGTAACGTTCTTAAAATTTATATGTTATCGCGACAAATTTTGGGTAATTTGGCCTTGTGTTTTATTTTATATTATAATGTTTTGGTTGTATGATAATTGATAGCTGTGTGTTCGGTAGATTTGGACAGACTCCTTATGAATCTTATGCAGATGTTGGCTGCATGGTTGGGCTGCATGCAGTTACTTGCCCTTTTTTTATGTACCCTTGGAATACTTTCTTCGCTTTTTAAAATTTTCAAAACAGTATTAATGTCATTCTCGAAAAATTTTTTTTCACTTGTAACGTACTGTTTTCATTTTTGTTGACCAATTAAAAACCTTCATAAATTACGCAAAATAAGTAAAACATGTATTTTGAGGCCACACTCAAGCCACTTTCAAAGCGCAGATAAACCTAGGATGAGTCGGATATTGGTTGAAAATGAGTCATAGGATAAATCACCTACCTTCCTTTGTTTGAGCCTTTGCAAAAAAATTATGCTAATTAGTTACATATATTTATTCGGGATTAAAAAGTTTATTTTTATAACCTTGATCATTACAAAAAAATTGAAGGTAAAACAGTTTCAATCTTTCCATTAATTATTCATGGATAAAATTTTAATAAGCGTAATTACCAGTAGTTATAAAAGTCATCGATAGCTTATCTTTCATAAACTCATCTGGTAAACACGCTTCAATTTTAATTGTAATTTCTCGCGTCAAGTTATTCCCGTTACGATTATGTGAACCGCTCCGGCAACTGTTAAAAAATTCGAACAGCGTTTTTCTCTAGTTTCAATTTTTCCCTCCATACTTTGAAACACATATTACACCTACATGCCTCATCAGTATTTTGTTTGTGAAAGGGAAATGGACCTTTTCTTGTGATTTCAGCAATTCGCATCTTTTTTAGCGGGTAGTATTATCTGATGTTTTCTTCATGATTCTCGCAATCGATTTCGATATCAGCAAACGTAGCGGTATAATTTATCTGTTTAAATATTCAATGTCGATAAGCGAATTCTAAAATAGTCGGTTTTAGTTTCTTGAAAATTATTAGTTGAAGCAGACAAATACCTCTGGTGTATTTCCCAAATGATAATTTTTCGATAAAATTCCAAGTATTTTCCAAATTGATTTACAAAATTTCACTTAATGCATACAACATTAAAAGTTCTCTTTATTCTCGAGATTAGAAACCGGCTTCATTTTACCAAAAATAAATAATGAATGTTTGTTTTATTTTTCATCATTTTCGCTCATTGAGATCAAGCTGTAGTGGAAAATTATCGAATCAACTGCAAAAATAAATCGGGTTAAAAATGAGCCATTTTTTTCCTTCAAAATTACCATTTTTTCCTATTTTGTTGAGAACCCCCCCCCCACCAGTTTCAAACATATTTATTTATCAATGCAACTTGAAAGTTGAAAGATTTGTTAACGTTTGAATTCCTCAATATTTTAACATGGATATTAAGAAGTTGAATATTGAAAAAATTATCAATGCACTCGTTTTCTCAGTACAAGGTCATCCATGAAAAGTGCATTCGACTGTACTCATATTTTTTCAAATCGAAATTTATCGCCTTTGTACTATTTTGTTGTCTTGGAAATTTCTTTCAACCTTTTTCGAATTTTTATTTATGTGATGTTTCTTTTAGGATCAAAACCCCAAGAAACATGATCAAAATCTCCAAAAACCATTGTCTGGTAAATGCGATACTTCAAGATCTTAAGAGATAATGGTATGTAGTATGTACTCGTACAAGTATTTTTCTTTAGATGTTAGTTTTTTGATATTTAAAATTTTTTGCTGTAATAGTTTTTGATCAAATTTTTGAATATTTATCAAAATTTGCGAAATTGGGTCAGGGACTTGAAATTTTGACCCCAACTTGGCATTTTTATTTACTTTTGATGGAACAGAAATGTTTGCCTAGTGAATTTCTCATCAACTGTTATTTCATTAGTGACTGTTTGGTTTTCAAAATATGGATATTTTTGAAAATGTTGAAAATTTGCCAAAAACTGAAAAATGAATTTAAGCCGATAGAAATTTGGTTTTTTAAGCTAATAGAAATTTGGTTTTGGGGGTTTTTCGATGTCCTTTTTCCAAGTATCCAGGTTTTGTCAAAATCCGGAATTGACATAACACTTACGACAGTTCCCTTGTAGGACATGTGCATTAGTTACTTTACACGAATTTAGTTTAGCATAAATGAATAAACGAGATAACTGGTAATCTATTTCATATATGGTAATAAACACAATTTTTTGCGCTACCGTTCTGCGCAGATCCGCAAACGCTATCTTCCCCCCCCCCACCTCTCATCTTTAAACTGACGTTTTACGTTTGTTTAAAATTCCCACTCCGACACGTTGTATCTACAATGTAGGCTACATATCTACATTTATGATATTCAACATGATGATTCGTCAGTGGCCCACAGCTAGCTAGCTGTATAAGCAACTGTTAGTGAAGGAGACTTGTTTTATGTATGATCTTTAAATTTTAGCCACGGCATACTGCAATTTATTGACTGACGCTGGCATGTAAGTGTTTTATATATTTATGGTACATCTAGTGTCCTGCACTATGACGAGTCATTGATGTCAATTATTTTAATTCCTACACGTCTTTCAGTTTGCAAGTTCAACGTTTTCACTTAGTCGGGGAGCCCGCATTGAAGGGAACGGCACCCCTTGCCGATTTGACAGAACATGTTTTTTCTGAGGAGGGAGTCCTAGGGAACATATTAAAATGAAAATTAAATAGTGGGGTCAACTTACAAAATGGCGGCTTTTTTGATTGACCGGTGAGCGATATTGTACGTCCCAACTAAAAATGTTCCTTATAAAATTTTCTACACAGATGTATTAACGTTTTTCATGTAGAATGTGATAATGACGAAAAAAACGTGAATGAACTTTACCATATTTACTCCATAATTGACAAAATAAGTAATTTTTCACCAAAAGAGTGATTTTTCATTTTTTTGCCAGTAACTTAAGATGTAATAGGTTTATGAGAAAAATGGCAGTAACTAAAAATGTTCATCGAATTTTCAACAAATACCATATGAACGGTTTTCACATAATGCAAAGCCGACGAGAAAATCGCACGTGAAGTTAGCCAAATTGACCGATTTTCCGTAAAGAAGCTGTTCAAATTATTTTTAAGCACGTTTTTCTCGCCAGCGTTGCGTTGTGTAAAAACCATTTATATGGTAATTTGTGGGAAATTTGATGAAAAACATTTTTAGTTTTTACCGTTTTTCTCATAAACCTATTATATGTCGAGTTACTGGCAAAAAAATGAAAAATCACTCATTTGGTGAAAAATCTCTAATTTTTGTCAATTATGAAGTAAATATGTATATGGTAAAATTTACTCGCGTTGTTTTCGTCAACGTTACATTCTACGTAAATAATGTTAACTCAATATGTAGGAAATTTCACGAGGAATATTTTTAGTTATTATCAATTTTTATGTACATGCACTCCCCCCCCCTGAAACCACAACGCTCACCTGTCAATCAAAAAAGCCGCCATTTTGTAAGTTGCTCCCACTTAATTTTTTTGATTTTCGCATTTAATATGTTCCCTAGGACTCCTTCAAAAAAAACATATCCTGTTAAATCGGCAGAGGGTGCCATTCCTTTCAGTGGCGTAACCAAGGGGGGCAAAGGGGGCAGTTGCCCTCCCCATGGCCTTTTATTGTTTGTTTCAACATATCGTAGTTTGTTTATAAAATAAATAAATGGGTAAATAAATCGTTTGCAATTTCTAGTTTCCCACTAATTTAAAAAAATTTTGACTACCTGCACTCGTTTTGCCCCCCCTTGCCAAAATCCTGGCTACGCCACTGATTCCTTTCTATGCGGGCTCCTCGACTAACTTACAAACCATTCCTTTCCGCAACACCACATTTATTTCAACTACAACAGAATCTATATTACGCTAATTTAATTATATATAATGACGTTTATTTTCTATATTACAGAAACATGCTTTGAAGATTCGAAGCAAATTATTCAATATTGCAACATGGATGTTCCGGAGTAAGTTAAATAACTACAGAAAAAATTAACAATTTAATCATAATACTTCCTCTTTATGCAGGCGAATCAAAAAAATAAATAAAATGAATTATATCTGTATTTCATGCGTCCTAAAATAATTACTATGTAGATTGAGGACATCGGTAGTAGCTGCTATCCTCAGTTACTTATACCTATTACCTACCTCCCTTTTTTTTTTGTAGATCTTGCTCACATCCCCATCAATGTTATTAGTTTCTCGCTCGTCTCCTCACAAAAACTAGTTGAATGGAAGGAGTAGTTAACAATTGATTTCTTCTTTTGTTATTCAGGGAATTGTCAATTTTAGTTTCACGATACACCGAACAGCAAAAAGATTGTGAAAATTTACGACAGTCACGAGAGAAAATTGAAAATGAATGCAAAGAAATAGAAGAAAAAATAGCCGAATCTAAAAGTGAAAAGGACAAGGTGGTGGCAGAGTTGAACCATTTACATATAATCTTGCGAAGTATTTTCCAAAAGGACACTATTTCAAGTGGAAATTATCCGAACAACAACCATGCATCGTTAAATGCTAATGATAACTTGAATAAAGTTGAAACTTCTGCAAATAACATTAAACTGGATGCTGAATTGGATTTAAGAGGTACATCTTCAAAGCATTGAAATCAAGAAGTAGGCATTGATAATTTAACAGTGACCCTTCCTCTAGTACCATCGTCAAACTCTGGATGCACTGATGTTCAGGAAGAAGCGGTAACTTCATCAAATTTTTCAAGGGAGGCCAGCGCTGTTATAGTCGAAGAAGAGGAGTAAGTTGGAAGTTTTATTTGAAGAATATTCGCATTATTTATAGCTGGAAAATTGCTTAATTTATGTGAAGCGACGTACAAGAAGTATGATAAACAAAGTAAAAAATCATACTTCGACTGATCATTGAATCTTTCGCAATAATTTGACCTATAGTGGATTGGAGGATTTGGTATTTTTTTAATGTTATTTTTACTTGTGTATCAAAGTTTTTTTTTTTTTATTAGTATATCAAAAAGTGAAATCCGCGGAAGTTTTCTAATTGGAAAACTGATTGAGATATGCGCTTTCAAAGTTTAAAAAAGCTAAATAGAAATATACGAGTAGGTAGTAGGTACCAGAGTTGTCCATGGGATCGTTACTTGGAACTGTTAACCACCCCGTCGAACCACAGGTACAGTTTTAGACAATGTAATAATATGGACCTCTCTACCATATTTAAAAATAACAGAGCAAAGTGAAGCCAACATATTTCTAGGGGCTTAAGACAGAAGTGTCTCTGCGCAATACGCAAGGTTGATGTTGATGTATTTGTGTTAACGTTTGGTAGTGTCTTCAACGTCTCTGTGTCCTGCGCGTATTTTATTTTTCCCCTTCTGTACTTAAGCTCCTCGAATTATGTTTACTTCGCTTTGCTATGTTATTTTTAAATTTGGTAGAGTGGTCTTTATTATTACATTGTCTTAAGTCCAAGGATACAGTTCTAACCGTGTAACCATTGACGTTACATGATATTGATACATAGTGTTGAACGCGTCTTATGGGAATACAGTGATGGGATATCCGTAATGAAATTTTTCCCATTCCAACCTTCCAAATTTCCCTTTTTTCCCATTTTTCAATATCTAAAATTCCCACTTTTTTCCCAGACTTGTTTGAAAAAAAAGTAAACACATTATATTTTTCCGTTTTTTTTTTTTAATTTTTTTTTAGCCTTATTATTTATTAAAAACAAACTCAAAATGTAGTAGGTAACAAAATTGAACACCTAGAAATTCAAATAACATAAAAAACAAATAGGTAATTACTTAACTGCCGAAACCAACAGTAAAATACCTATTTTTTTTTTTTTTTTCAAGAAATAATAACTCTGCATACAATAAATAAAAATTATAAAAAATTCGATAATAGTTTTGAATTTCTCACTTTTTTCCCACTTTTTTCCCACTTTTTTCCCAAAATTTGACAAATTGTTGAAATTTCCCACTTTTTCCCTTTTTCCCACGCGACTATTTTTCACCTCTGAATTTCCCACGATTTGGGAAATTTCCCACGATATCCCATCACTGTGGGAATATTTCCGTTAGGCGTCAGGAAAGTTCATAAAAGAAAGGTGTGTTTGCGCAAATTACTGCGCACAAGCTGTATATCCATAATTAGTGGTGGGGGGACAGTGACGGTTTTTCCATAGTTATATAAGGTTGTGACCATCTGGCCATTCTGAATTGTAAGATATTGACACAACATTTCTTACCTATTATGAAGTATAGGTAGAGTAGTTTTACAAAAGGCATGACTTAATCTACCATCATGTTGTCATTTGTAAGTAATTTTGTACTAAAAAAAAAATATATACATGTTACGTTAAAGCGTTACTGCCGTTATTGCCTGAAATAACTAGTTAATGTATATGTTACAGTGAATGTTGACAATCCAGTGAATGTCGTCATTCCCTAGTGAATGACGACAATTCCTGGGTGAATTCGTGAATGTTGGAAAAAGAAACACATTACGTAACTAGTTAATGACTACAATTACTAGGGAATGACGTCTTTCACGAAGTCGATTTAGGAAATGTTGGTTTTCAATGAAACATTGTAGTTACGAGTATGTGTAGCTTATCTAGATACCAAACTTATTATTCCTTACATAATGGACGCATCAATTGAATCTATGTCATTATCTTATCACAATGAAGTGGTAACGGTATTTCAATAAATTTTACGTGTATTGTCAAAACGAGCTGAAGAGGTTACGGAGAATCTACTTGATTTTTACACCACTTTCGGAGCTCCAGCTATTTTACATTCTGATAATGGCAGAGAATTTGTAAATCAGGCGATTAAAAATCTGCGCGATATGTGGGATGGAATAAAATTGGTAAGGGAAAACCGAAAAGTCATATTTACGCTTAAATAGAATTAACTGATTTTTAATACTGAAATACATTTTTAAAAATGAACAAGACCAACATTCACTAAAACGTATCCGTCAATGTGAGATTGACTAGAATTGACGTCATTCACTGGTGCATTTAGGAATTGTCGTCATTCACTAGGGAATGACGACATTCACTAAATGTCAACATTTACTGTAACATGTAAATTAATGGGAAAAAATGCGTTTTTTCTGGGTTTTCATTATTTTTTTTTTGGGTGCATTAGTTTATAATTTGACAAAAAAAATAAAAATCCAGAAATTAAAATTTTCTATTTTTATTTCTATTTTTTAAAAGAATTCGAATTTATAAAAATAACAAAAAAATGTGATATACCAGTATACTTGCATTTTATTTTTTTTTTATCTTTTTTATAAATTTCAAAAAAATGAAAATTTCTAATTGACCAAGTTTTCTTGAATTTTAACAAAAATGAAGAGGTGTAATCAGCAAATTTTTGATTTTTGACCATGAATAACTCAAGACGCAGAGGTCAAATCGATGAGGACTTCTGACATTTTATTTGTAGTGGTCACCTAAAGGTTTATACCGATTTTCAGCTTTCTGACGGTTTTTGCATGCACAATGTCTATTTTGAACAGACTATTACACACATTAACGGAATGTACCTACTTTGTGTAAGCATGGAATAACTAGTTCAAGTGTAAAATTATTTCAATTGCACACTTTTGCCGTTAAAGCATAAATTAGCTAATGATTCTATACATTAACTAGAATAAATACTTTAACGGTAACATGTATATACCTAGGAAGTGAAATGAGGGAGAATTTTTATTTTAGTCTAATCTTGAAGAGAATGAAATTTTATCTTCTTTAAGATGAGTCCTCCTAATTAAGAAATGATCCTGCATGAGGATGGTTACATTTATCCGTTGAGCGGTTAAAAACCAGTACGATGGCCATTTACATACATGGTTACAGTTACAATTTTTTACTATCACTCTGTGTAGATGGGACAGTTACGCTTTAACCATTCCATTGACAACTCTGGTAGGTACATATAGCTGATATAGAATCAGTTGATTTGAAAGAAGTCCTTCATTACCCTCCATTCATTCAACCTACTGACGAGATTTCTTTCACAACATTTTGTGGAAATTGTTTACAGAGATCTGTACAAGAACCACGTGGTAGACCACCATACCCCAGAGAAATGTTTGTCTGACAAATACTATGAAGAACACCCAAGACGGTGAATATACCAGAACTTATTTTTAATTGAAATTTGTCCATTATACGTATGTACAACTGTAAAGATTACCATCGGAAGTGCTGGATATTAGAAACTTTTTTGGGGGGAAGAAGGTTTTGAAAAAAACTGATTGTTCTTTTTCGATGCTCTTTTCATAAATTCCAAGTTTATCAAGGTAATTTGTGTATGCGGTTTAAAAATATTTTTCATTTTTTCATTCATATTACAGTACATGTTTGATTTGTGCGAAGAGACATGACTACACAAAATATGGCGTAGGAAGCCTTGATAAGCACATTTTGCGAAATCATGCAATTGATTACAAGATGAAGTATAATCTCTGCTCGTATGGAAAGGATACCTGTACTCGACATTTTACAAACTTGCAGGTGCACCGAATACATGCTTTACTTGCTCATAAAGTTAGAAAAGACTATTACGAAATTTATTCTGAATTTTTCTATAAAGAAACCGAGTAAGTAAGACATAACTGTTTTATTCTACATTAAATTGTTAACGTGGCACGTAGCAATGAATTATTTAAACAACGTAGTTGGAGCAGGAATGAGCACATGAGTTGAAACACAAAGCGGCCAGTGGCCAAAGCCCCCATAGTAGTTACCCGAAGATTTTCTCCTAATATATGGTATATTACAGTTGCCCCATCTGTGACAAACATTTTATTTCGGCAAACATCCTCAGCAGGCATTTAAATAAGAAACACGTAGGAGCAAAGGGAATATTAACCTGCGATCATTGTGGATTCAGTGCACTAACACGGATGTTCATGAGGAAACATTTGTTTGCAAGTCACAATAAAGGATTTAAACCCCCTAAACTTATCCCAAAGAGGTATGTTTTTAATCAAAATTACTCTATAGTATCTGCAATGGTGTCTTACTATCTTCGAAGACGAAACTTGTCTCATTTTTCAACATGATTGTGTCATATGCTTCCTTTTATTCGTAGATTTGTGAATACTATACTTGACATATTTTTAAGTATTATTTTTTGTTGCATTCTTTATTCAGTCACTGTTTGATTTGTGCGAAGAAAGGAGACGAAACCGCTTATAACATCAGAAAGCTCGATACTCACATTTTGCAAAATCATGAAAATCCTTGCCCATACTACATACGTTGCCCTCAAGGAAATGGGAACTGTGAGAGGCATTTCAAAAACAAAGATACCTTTCAAAAACACATTAAACGAGAGCATAAAGACAAAGATTTGAAAATTTCTGTCGACGAGATCTTTCCAAGTAAAAAGTAAGAAGATATAGAATTATCTATTATTTTATTAAGTTCTTCAATTTAACGAAAACGCTTCGGATTGAAGCCTCTACCAAAACTCAGCAATGGCGAGGGTATGAGGAATCAATTTGCATAGGTAACTTAAACGTATGTAACATATCAATACAGAGCAGCAAAACCATTGAAAAGAAAAGGTTATTCGACCAAGAGGTGGGTGGGTGGGATTTTTCAAGTTTTGCCTATTTTTATCGATGTAACATATTTGAAAAAATGATTTTTCAATCTTTAAGGATTTAACAAAAATTAATACAACTGGGTATGCTGTTTTCAAAATTTCGACGTTGGTTCAAATCTGATGATTCCTCGTTCTATACTTGATGGAATAATATCGGTATAACATGTTTTTAGATACTACTTCTGTACAAGATGCTTGATATGCTGGGCAAAATTTGGTGATGACACAACGTATGAGAACCGCACATTGTTCCACCGACATGAGCAAGAGCATCGTCAGCAAAAAGACTCAATTTATATACTTTGTCCCTTTGAAGAGAAAAATAATGATAATTGCTACGAGTATTTCCGAAATCAGACAAGTTTAGTGAAACATGTCCGACATTTCCATACGTTTGATAGTATGCGGCTAGAGGACTTCAGTTGGGAGTTCTTGTCAACAGAGTAAGATACATGCATTTTCTTTTCTTGTCAATAGTTAAATCCGGGTATTTCAATCGTCAACAAATGAATGTAGAGTGTAATTCTACGATTGGAATTGTAGGTACTTACCTATAAAAATCGTTTGATAAGCACTTCTTTATCAAAAATCCATATTTTGTTTAAATTAAAGTTGTCCACTCGTGAGACTTGCATGACGAATTATAAAGTTTATATTACTTTTACAGGAATTGCGTAATAAGTACAAATGATAGATGGTAATAGCAGAGAATATCTTAACTGCAGAACATGTAATATCCACATACTGTAAAAGCATCCAAATCATTTTCGCACAAATATCCAAGCCGCGCAGAGATAAAGATTTACATGCTTTGAGTAACATCATCTAACTCTGAGCAAAGAAATGATTTTTCATTTTCAATTAGGTATATGTACCTAGTATCCTATATTGAATGTAATCCATTCATAGTTTTTTCAATTTTATCTTATGTATTTTAAAAATAATATAAATAACTTGATACAGCAAGCAAACGATTTTGTATGTTAGAAGTTTCGACGAGACTTGAGGTCATGGGAGCAAAGCTACGCTGACACATGTTTCCTTGTTGTTTTAAATTACGTATAATAAGCGATTGTTTTTGTATTGATTTATCATTTTGTGAATAAAATGTAAGTTACCAATAAAACAGGGATAGACTGACCATAGGGCACTATGGGCAAATGCCCAGTATGCCGGTTGGTTTGGCGCCGCTATGCCGATTTTATTTTCAGAATATTTGGTAATTGGTGTTGCTTCCTTTTTGTTTCAAGGGTTCAAAACCCGTAAAGCCTTAATAAATTGAACGTTGGCCCAAAATCCAAAACCTGAAACTGTAATTTCAAGACCCGAACCTGAAACCCGGATATTATTATTCGGGGCTTCGGACTTGAGCTTTTCAGCGCCTTAATTTTTTTTAATTTTGTTTTGATAATATGATATCAAAAAAATGGAAACTCTGAAAGCCCTTATCATTTTTCACAACTCCCTATCATCGACCCTGAAACCTGATTACCTGGAGCTCTTGATAAAATTTCAAGTCCCAGTCCCCTCTTGCAATAAAATATGTGTTTTGTTAAGAAAGTACCAAAAAGAAAATATACAAACAAAACACAAAGAGATATTTTTCGAATATATTGTTATAAAAACGATCAAAAATGATTTAGGCTGAGTGAGCTTCCGTCGGTCCTCTGAACGGGATATGAATTGGGTAGCGTCACGCAAAGTTACCTAGAATCAATTAAATGTCACGTCTGAGTACTATACTCACACGTAACCATAACACTGTTAGAGAAAACGAGCAGCGAATCAAGCATTCCGTTCTCTGGCCTAGTATCCGACCAGTACCAACTCACCAGGGTACACCAACCTAGACCGCTTCACGCCTGTAGGTTGCCTGGTAGTGCCAGCCCCGAAATTAGGTTCAGGCAGACTCAGCATGCTGTCCGGAGACTCGACCGAATACCCTTACCCCAACCGGATCCACATGATCGCCTGGGTAGGATAACGTCTACCCTGCATAGTGGATTACCTAGTGCCTAAAATAGGCACCCGCCGGCAAGAACGTGTATAAGCAAGCGATAACACAAAATAGAAGCAGAGTAGTACTCAGTGATTACTCACCAGGATAATTCAGATTCAGGTGCGCTGCGCAAATTTCAATAGCAAACTTTAAAACTTTATACGTAACAATCGTCAGACACAAAATGTCCCGTGAGCTCGCACATTAGCAGCTCGGAGGACCGATTAATCTATATCAACCCAGCGCGCGCACCCTTCAACGAATTCGGCGAGAAGGACAGATTAAGAACAAGCGAAAGAAAAGAAGACAGAAAACACGATAACTCTCCCAGAATATAATTTTCAAAATTTTTCTTACAGTTTGGATTTTTCTTCCATTTCTATGCCAACTGGTAACTATTTGAACGCAAAAAGTTGTTTTTTCATAGAGCTTTATATCATATAGAATCCTGAACCCTTTCTCAAAATTTTCTTGGTAAAATTTTTGTACATAAAGATACACGACCCAATAAAGCATGAATGAAATTGCATGAATCAAAAGAATTAAAACGGGACCTTTGCAGGAAAAAAACACTAAAATTCCTGTAATTGCCTGGGAAAATTAAAATTCTGGAGTATCACTCTATCTGGCAAATAAGTGTACATGTTAGGGTATCATATCAAAAAATTGTCCCATTTGATCAACCACTGAAGTTCTACGATCTTAGACACTTCAAAGTAAGGTCCTGTAATTTCAATTTTTTATAAAATTGAGCAGTTTTTTGATATGACATTTTTAAACATACGCTTGTGTGTCCTACAGAACGATATTCCACAATTTCAACTTTTCCAGACGGTTATAGCTATTTTAGTACTTTTTCCTGCAAAAATTGGTGATTCAACCCACTATACCTGTAGTCTAATCTTGAGTAAGTAGAGAAGTGCCTATGAAATTCCATATGGACTTACCGAAAAGTCGTCACGTTTTGAAATCTAAGTATATCATGTTAAACCAGGGTACTAATACATAGACATATTGAAATACCTATCTGTGTACTAATGCTCATATAATTTATCAGTTTATCATTGTGAATTAGTATCTGATAACGAAAACATTTTACACATTGATTTCATTCGATAAGTTATCATACCTTGGACACATTTACATTGCTTAGTACTTTCACAGTATTGCCGGTGTTTATGTGATGATCCTTTCAAAACGAAAAGATCTCATAAAACGGATTCCATGGAGTAAGTTTAACTTTTGAAATGTCCATGAACTAACAGCTTAATTTCCTTTTGACGCAATTCTTGGTTGCAAACGTTATTGCGACACTTAATTTAGGTATGCTTTGGTACAACTATTTTAAATGGGCTTTGTATAATATTGTGATTATAACCATCCTCTTAAAAAAATCATTTAATAAAATGAATACTTTCTTTCGAGGCAATTTTCGTTTAGTAGGTAATTACTAATTAGTAATTAGGTAGTGCTTCTCAGAGGTGCAAGAACTTCGGTGTATCACTTTTCTATTGATTTTTCAGCGCCATATTTAAAGAATGCGAAAAATTCCATTTGAAATGGATCGCACTAAATGAAGAATGTAAAATATTAAGATCTTCGTTGGAAGAATCCAAGGACAAGATCGCAATACTGCATAACGATCTAATTCGAACTGCAAACGAAAGAGACATCGCCACGAGAGCTTTAAACGAGTTACGCGACGCGTTGCAAACGAATTGTATCAAAATAGACAAGTTCAATCAAAAGATAAACACTTTAAATGAGAATTCACAAAATTCCAATTTCATCTCGTTCAATTCGGCCGATAAGCCTAATCTGAATTATGCATCGGGGACGAAAGAATGTAAATACCAATCAAATAACGTCGACTCGACGTTATACTGCGATAAGCAGGTAATTTCTGGCTTAGATGGTAAAATTAGATCTATGAGAGATCCACTACACCTACATGACGGTTCAAAAAATGATACAGTCGGTTCTTCTCATAAAGAATCTGTTGATAACCAAAACCACATTTTAAAACCTAGTTTCTCAATTGTATTTTCTAAGGATCCTAATAACCCATTTAGGATACTTGAACATGATGAAAATTTTGAAAAAGAATTCTCTGGTGGTTTGTCGGTTAAACCGATCCAAGAATCGAATCATCGAATTGTTAATCCTGAAGCAAATGTTCAAAACCCAGCGTCATGTCCAATGCAAAACAAATCTAATTTCGATGTCGATGAGGAGGTGATAATTAAACAGGACCCAGAAGATAAAAAACCGATAAATCTCGACGATGTAAACTTCGCGACGAGTTGTTTTCGGAAAACCCGAATTATCGATGCAATCGAAATATTTAGCTCGGATGATGAACACGATAGCTCAACAGAATCGCCGAGAAATCCGTTGTCTTCCGATAGCGCACCGAATGCGCCTGAAATAGAAAGTGTGGAGACGCGTGAGCAGAATTTGCCTAATGATGAGCAATCTGGACCCAATTTTTCATCAATTAATGATCCGTTGTTTGTTGAAATTGAAGACATGGAGGTTGATGGTTCTAATACTCCGAATGAAGAGTATATTCATCGAAGATCTTCGTTCGCTCATTCAACTCCCAAAACGAAAATTCCAATTAATCTCAGTAGTCCGAATGTCGATGGTGTTTCGTTGAATGAAAAAAACGTCGATATTTCCACCAAAGACGACAAGCACACCAATGCAAATGAGTCTTCGAATCTTGTACCAATTACACGTACTTTTCAAAACGTTTCATTACCAATGCTCACAGCAGAAGAGGTTAATAAAACCTCGAGTGATACAACCAATCAAAATAAAACCGATGTTCTACGCGGGCAAGTCTACATGCATCAAGAATTATGACCAGCACAACTTGAAAAATTCATTGGAATTATGATTTCCAGATACAAAATACCACGTCTTAATGGAAATAAGAATACCTCCTACAAAGATACTCAAGAATCTTTGTTGACCTCACCAGCCGCACATCGAACATCAGACATAAATGAAGCTCATTCGTATTCAGACATAGATAGTATGAAGAAACGTAGGTACGTATCTTAATCTCTTGTAGGATGTAACAAAAATATACTGAGGAATGGGAGATGCTAACTAAGAACGAAGTGTGAATTGACTGCAGAAGAGGTTGAGGGATATTCAGGAATTGGGTCGTCTTGTTGTATCGCCTTTGATACCGTTTTTTTTTTAAGTATACACATCAGCCAAAATCAGCAAATTCTCAATACCGAAACACCTTTAGTACTTTTTTTCTCAAAACGTCCGAAGTCTGTCAAAATGGTAGAAATTCTTATTATCCAGGAACCTTTTTGAAGCTTTTTTTCTCGAAATTTTTCAAATTGACCGCGACATTTCATTACGATATAATCCCAATTTTTTGGCACTTCCCTTATTTCAATTTTTGTCAATTACTTTAGTGCCATACATATCCACATCCGACCCGGGGCAAATGTTTTAGGGCCCAAAGGCCCCCTCAATTTGTGTATGATACTAACTTAACGAAATAAGAGAACTTGCATATATCCGAAACCTTTGAGAACCGAGTCAGAGGCAAAGTATCACCTTGCCTTCCTCTCGACAGTTCCATCTATTCCTAAATGGTTCAGGAAGGGAAGAGGGAATTCCCCATTACTTTTCTTTCAAAACGATCCTTGGGATTTCAGAAAAGAGAAGTTACCATTCCGTAAAACATTTTTAAGCCCTAGGAGCAATTTTCGACATCAGCAACTACGTGTCAAAATGAAGCGTAGCTCGAATGGTATCAAACAAAAAAAGTAGGTATCTAAGGATTTTGTGCTTAGGAAATTGTTCAAGTCAAAACAATTCTAGTTCGTTGTAGTGATTCGACCTTTTATACATATAAAATTTTTTTCAAATGTAATTCCCTTGAAATTTCTTCCCAATTACTTATCTCTATCTTTTAAAGCCGAAATCTGATGTCCGCTATTATTTTTGTCAGAGTTTTCAGGTGTTTAATTTGCAGAGAGACTTTCAATGGTAGAATCCTTTTGAGTAAACATTTAAACATCAATCATGCCGGTGATGAAGGCACGTATACTTGTGAAATCTGCGCATATACGATGCAAACGCGTAAGGCGATGACTAAACATTTCCTGCGCAATCACAAAAACAGAACAGAATATATTTCTGTTGACGACAGGTAAAAGTATTTTGAGAATTTTATGATCATCCCTCATATGAGTAATATTCTCCTTACTCAATCGTATTAGTTTATTTTTATTGAGGATTAAACTTATCACCCTCCCATCACTCTTCTCCCATAATGAATTGAAACTTACACTTTCTCAGGAAATGTATAATATGCTCGAAGCAAAACGGCGATAACACGACATATCCCTCTTGCTATCTTCTCGATACCCATATACTGATCAATCACCCGAAAACGCATCCCTATTATGTGCGGTGTCCGCAGAGAGAAGGAAAATGCCAGAGGCATTTTACATGTCGAGCCAAACTGACCGCGCATATCATAAAGGCGCACAAACACGAAGATTTGAAAAACGTAGATTCATTTTTTCCCAGACAAAGGCAATCAAATACACTCCTTTAAAGGTGCTTTTTAATTTTCTGTTCATTAAAATTTGTATTTTAACTTACAGGACGTGGTCGTGTTCTTTTTGTAACATCACATTCAGAGGTACTTCGCAATTAAATCGGCATTTAAATGAAAAACACTTCAAAACAGAGGGAATATTGAAATGTAACTTTTGCGATTATGTTGCTCAGAATCATAATACGATTCAGACTCATAAATATGTGAATCATAAGGAAGAAGTACGTATACTGAAGATAAAGAAAAGACAGCGATTTGCGAAGGCATTAAGTAGCTTATGAGTTATGATCAATTTTACTGATATAAAAGTTGATTTTTTCATGTACGTTGTACTTAAAGTACATGTTGTAAGAATTTGATTTATTATTTTTTTAATATTATTTTTATTCGACTACATATTTCTGTATCGACAAGAAATTCGGTATGCTTATTAATATTGTACCTATACCTACCCTACTGTTATTTTGTTAATATAACTGTAGAGTTGCCTAGTCAACTCCTTTTATGTAGAATGATGGAAGTTTCATCTGAAGATACCAGAAAATATTTCTTTAATCAAAAATGTTATAGGTCTATAAGCTCACTTGATTTATAAGATGCTGTTTCACTAATTTGAATAGAGTCGTCGAGGAGGGCGAGAGAGCGCTATGCCCTGGGATCAACTATTCTACAAGGATGAAAAAAATTTCAAATTACATGTGCATTTAATAACATAAAGAATTTTATCTAATTTCTTTGAGTTATGTATCATGCAAAAATTGAGCGCCCAAAATGTTCGTTTTTGGTCTATTTTTTCTCTCTACGGCTATAACCACAAGTTACTGGAAATTAAACGAGAAAAATTGTTAGTTTTCATAATTCATTATGTTGTCAAAACCTTCAATGACCTCTCCGTATTTGATGACACTCGGTCAACACTCCCAAAAAATCTAGAAATCAGTCCCGAAGCTGATGTTTTAAACCCCCTCTTAAATTCGTGCGCAACACATGATAACTAAAAAAAAGTTGTAGAAAATTGTCTACATCATCGTGTAACAAAAAAATTTCCAAGCTCATTTTAAAAAGCAGGACCCAGAACAATATGCCTCTTTGCTCTCCTTCTAGATGACTTCAAAAGTTTGAAAGAACCCTTCACCGTTCGTTCCACTAGTACACAATACTGTGCTAGTTTAACAACTAGACCCTAAAGTCCACTAGTTTTTTTCAACTGAGCAAAATTCGTAAATGCTCGGAAATCTTCGGATATCGCTTCGTTCAACTTTAATCACTGCAATCATAATTTCGTATTAATAAATTTTGGAATATCTAAATTAATGTTGTAATAATTTGTGTTGTAATAAAACCAAAAAGTATAAGAACATAGAAACAAAATTGATCAACAGCACCAAGTCAGCAATCGGTGATTGAAAATAAATCATAACAATTTAAGAAATAAAAATTGCATGTACAGTATATTCGATTAATCGATCACATTACAATTATCTTTTTTAGTATTAAAACAAAAACGATTGTTTTCGACCGTGAGGAAAAATAAAAAGAAGGATTTGCCAACTAGAATGGCCCATATTACAAAAGAGAATTGTTTTCTGAAAGCGATCGCTTACTCGAATATACATACATAATTTTTATTTCTTAAGTTGTCATGATTTATTATCAATTATCGATTACTGACTTGGTGCTGTTTTTTCAGTCATTGTCTTTTAATTTTGTTTCCATGTTCTTATACTTTTTGGTTTTATTACAATACAAATTATTACAACATTAATAATTTTGATATTCCAGAATTTAATAATACGAAATTATGATTACAGTGATAACACGACTATGAAAAACATAAAAATAAAGTTGAACGAAACGATATCCGAAGATTTCCGAGCATTTCCGAATTTGGCTCAGTCGATAAAAACTAGTGGACTTTAAGGTCTAGTATTTTAACATTCCTGTCAGCAAGGTACTAATAAAATCCTTAATAAAAATTGGTTATGCAATTTATTTAACATTTTATGTTGTCCGTTCTGAGTTTATTGGTATCAAAATTGAAAACAATAAACTCCAAGTAAATTTCCGGTAAACTCCGAGCAAATTTCCAGAAAATTACCAGTAAAGTCCAAGTAAATTTCTAGGAAATTCTTATCTAATTTTCGGTCAACTTTCAACATATTTTCGGTAAATTGTTTCCAAATTTTCAATAAACTTCAAGTAAATTTCTAACTAATTCTTGATTTCAATGGAATTTCTAATTAATTGTGTACAAAAATTTTATTCTAGTTAATTCCAACTTCCAAGCGGGTTTTGATATTTCACATCGACTTATTTTATTATTTTATTGGCGGAGTATTTTCTCTTCGATCTGTCACCGCTAATCACATGCGTAAATATAACTATTATCAATTATTATTTTCTTATAAAAGTACATGAAAAAATTTTTTTAAAAGAATTTAGTAATATGACGTCACATTGCAATAACGGAATTATATCTATAGAGAAGAAAAAAATAAGTAGATAAGAAAATAAATTGCGCATTTTTCAAGCATGTAATGGAACTTTGCTTTCTCATTGGTTCAAACACACCTATTTGAATACCTACCTTTCACGTCATTGGTCGAAAAGAATCACGTGATTTAGCATTCTTCTTTTGCATCGATACCGTAAAAACGGAATATCTAGGCGAAAATAACGAAACGTCGCCATTTGTGAGTTTTCAATTGAACTATTTAATTTATTATTTGCCAGGCATCATGGTGTAATGAATAATTCGTTTTAATTCTTTATTTTCAACGGTTTTTCGCGTATCTTTATCAACTGAATGTGGAATTTTCAACCGAAAAGTGCTTTTGGTATGTTAATGCGAAATATAATATCACGTATATAATTTAAAAATTACACGAGTTGACGGAAGGTGTATTCACGAATTATTTAATTTCCAGCTGACGTTCGTCGAGCACATAATGATTTCTGTTGATTCCATTTTATCGGATAAACACGACTTGGATAAATTGGATGATTTATGTAGATTGTGCGGTCAATTGAAAGATTCTTCTTCGTTAATTTTCGATATAAACCGTTCGAATTACGATAGCATAATTAATAGTCACTTCAAGGATGAATTTCAAGTAAGTAATTATAATTCCAGCGTACGTTTTTAAATCGCGTACTAAATACTTACAATTTTACAGATTTTGAAAACTGACGTTTTGCCTTTGAAAATTTGTAATTGTTGTTTAGCATCGGTAGAATCGTGGAATAAGTTTTATATCAGTACTGTAGAAGTTAATGAGAAATTCCTTCTATTAATTGACAAATTCAGCTTGACTAAGGAATCAAAAGTAAGTACTTGAAAGAAGTTTTCGTTTCGTTGTTACTATTAACGCGCATCCTTTGTTTACATCTAGAAAAAACCCGCCGATATGATGAATAACGACATAGAAGTGATCGAAGTCAGCGTCGAAGGTGACAATTACGAGTTTTTCAACGAACAAGATAACGTCAATGAGTTCGACATTACTAATATTAAATACACCCATGAATTCGTCGATTCAAATCAATTCGGCGATCTAGTCGATGAAGATGTTGGTATGAACGATTGCGAAGATAGAATAGTGGAACATACGAGTGAAAAAGACAGTCCATCTGAGTGAGTATTTTTCAATTTACTTGAACGGTAATTTATTATCGGTGCTATAGAAAGAGAAATGTTTTGCGGATTACGAACTTCGAATTTATCAATGACTGAAGTATTTCGTAGTGATAGCATCAAGTGACTAGTCGCACTGTGACTGTGCGCTTGAATTTGTGATATTTATTTTCACGATTTATGAATCCCGTTGATTAGTCGAGCATTAAGATGAATAAGTCATGATTTCCTGCGGTTTTATTTGTTGCATATTCCCAATGAATGTTTCGATTTAACTAGTTAATATCGCGAGCGTAAACGAAACATTCGATATCGTTATTCTTCAGCTATTATGTACATTGTGAAGTAATATAATTCTATTAAGATCACATTGTAAATTTGGCGATTTTAAATCAAGTCTTGATATCTATGGAAAGCCGAAACGACGATGGCTTGACATATACGTATTTACAATTTGAGCTATTTCAAGATACGTGAAAGAGCAATTCGAAGTTTCTTCTTGAATAAAGTCCATGAAGTGGTATAATGTGATTAATTGATTATGCAGCGCGTATTCAAATTTTATTTCGCATGATTTGAAAAATTAAAAAAAAAAGTAATTTTTTAGATGTATTAATGTATAGGAATGATTCATTTTTTTATGTGTAAATTCCTATGTTGGTAATTTGTTTTGTCCTCGTGTTATCTTATGTTGGTAATGATGAAGCATGAACTGAAAATTCTGTTGAAATAATTGAATTTTATAAATTCAATGCTTGGAAAAGCGGAGATTGACGAGCACGCTGCGTTGCATTTATCATGTATTTTAGTTTTGAATTAACATAAATGTGAAGTACATTTAATCTAATATTTTTAGAAAATGTTAACGTTATTTTTCGCTCTATCTCGAAATGGTGAAAAAAGTAGTTGAAGAGAAATGTGTGTAATTAATAAATTTTAGTGAAAAATTAATTGAAAATTTGAAATGGAAGATGTTACTTTGGTCAACTGGGAATTTCCGTTTGGAGCGCTGTAGTCGAGTAAAAGAGCGGGAATTTATAATCATCCAATCACGTGCAGTATTATGATGAATTTTCCGTTTTTAAATATAATTTAATATTAAGTGTATGCTCTGCACAGACTGATTGATTATTTTGAACGAGACAGACAGTTCATAAATATTGACCATTCATCCTTTATTTACGTGTGTCGGATGAACGATAATGAACGTTCCTATGTACTGCGACCCGCTCCTGTCATAAAGTTTTCCTTTTTCCCAAAGTATCTCCGTCAATTTTAAATTAAAAAATTTTTTTTTGATTTTCATCGTCGATAATAATCTTGAGTACAGACTGTTGATACTTTTTGAAAATTTTATTTTTAATCGGTTTTATTCATGTTCAAAGTTTCAATGTTCAAATTAAACTTACGCAAAATTCATTTAATTAATTTAAAATATCTCAACAGTCCAAAATCCATGCAATATTCATGGAAATATCTTGGGAAAAAGTTTGCACGTATAAGAGAAAAAAGTGTAAACACAGAGCACACATTTAATCAAAAATCACGCAATACCTGCCCTGTGTTCATTTTAGTTTGATTTGAAAGTGCATATTGTTCTGTTTTGACGAAAAAAAATGAATTTATTCAAAAATAATTTGCCATGTGTCCGTAATATGATGATTTGTGCTTAAGTAAAAATTGTACTAAAAATTTGTCGGTATAAATGGTAAAATTGAGTAATAATTTTTTAATCGATGATGAAAATGAGAAAAGAACTTGTGAAAAATAGTTCAAAAAATTTTAGTCAACATTTTTTTCATTATATTTCAAAAATTTTGTATTTTTTTAGATTTATATTCTGATTTATTATTGATGAAAGAGTACTGATTTTTCTCAGTTTTACTTCCATCAGTACCTGAATCTTTTTTTTTTTTAATTTTTTATCCTGTTGCTTGTGAAATATTCTGAACCTGGATTTTTCAGCAGGGTTGCCACCCTTGAAATGCATAAGTAGCCAAAAAAAATTGAATAATCGCAGTGATGAAAAATTTTCGAGAACTTTTTCTCTAATTTTTGAGTCTTACTAATAAAAATTTGTTTTTTTCTTAATTTTTTATCAAGCAACATGAAAAAATTATCGAAATAATTCTGCATAAAATATTGTACTTTACAAAAAGAAAAATACAAGTACAGAGAAATAAATAAAAATGTCCAAAAAATTACAACCTCCTTTTATGGACATAGATGCTACACTCATTAGTGAATCTTCCAACTCACATTACGATAAAGTAATTAAAAAATGAGAGTAAAACAACGGTAAAGATATCTCCAAAGTACAAACTCCTTAGCGACATTTCCAACGGTTACAATCACAATTGTGCATTACGATTTAAAGGTCGATTGCAGAAACACCCGGTAATTTTCTGGCATTATATTGATAAATAATATCTGCCGTTGGTATTTGTAGGTATAACGATGGAAATGTGAATAACGTCGTCGTCGGCGATGGCGACGGCCTTAGCCAAAACGACGTCGCAAGGCGCGCCGACGCCCGAAACGTAACGGCGGCGGCGCACTTACTCGACGAATTAACGGCGACTTCGTACAACGACGACGACGATGGCGGCGACGAAAACGACGACAACGGCGACGACGCTAAATTAATACCACCGAAATGTATGATTTGTAACGAGATCTTTTACGAAGGCCAATTGATCAACGATCAGTATATTTGCGGGAATTGTTTCAAAGTTAAAGTAGAGGTTAACGATGAAGAGGCGAATTGGAACTACGGCGAAGTTGAGCAGCCCGATGAAACGAATGTTGCCAACGTTACCGAAATGGTGGTGGATACAGAGAGAGGTATTTTTTACGCGGCCGATAAATTGAACGAGGAAGAGATGGATGTAGATGTGGCGATGAAAACGTTACCAGATGAAAAATACCAATGCGCTTTATGCAACAAAGTATACTGCAAGAAGAAGAGCATGATAAATCACGTGAAAAACCACAATAAAAAGATATTCACGTGTAAGGTGTGTAATAGTAATTTTCGTACGCAGCTGCAATTAAAAACGCATAAGAAAAGACACGTGCGTAAATCATTAAATAACACGTTGATATATTGCGAAATCTGCAAGAAGTATTTTAAGACGAAGAAAGGGTTCGCGTATCATCAGCAGAAGATTTGCATACAGTATAAATGTTATATATGCGACGAGAAGTTTCTGGTGCATTCGGTGTTAATGGATCATATGCGTAAGGTGCACGACGTCGTAAAGAAACCTACTTTGACGGTGGCTGTTGCCAGTAGCGGCGACGAGACGGTGCCTGGCGCTGGAACGACGTCCGTCAACGACAATGAGACTGTTATGAGCGTGTGTCCGGTTTGCGGTAAAGTGGTAACGCAGGCGGTGCTGCCTCGTCACATGATATTGCACTCGGAAGATAAACCATTCACGTGCGATATGTGCGGTAAACAGTTCAAACGCAAGCATTCGCTTCAGGATCATATTATGATCGAGATGGGCATGAAGAATTACGTTTGCGATATTTGCGGCATGAAGTTCCTGAAGCAGGGCTACCTCAATAAGCACGTGCGATACCATAAACTGAACAACGGCGAATTTCAGGGCTTCAAGTGTGAAATGTGCGGTAAAAGCTTCCCGGAGAAGTGGCGCTTAGGCGTGCATCAACGAGCCGTCCATAAAGGTGGTAAATTCTCGAGCTGTAAGTGCGACATTTGCGGTAATATGTTCGCCGAGCGGTGGATGGTGAGGTTGCACAAGCACATGGAACATAACGGCGAAGAGTTCAAAGAGTACCAATGCGACGTTTGCGGTAAGAAGTTCTTAGAACAGTGGATGATCAGGTCGCATCAACGTAGCACCCATAAAAGCGGCGTGAAGAAGTTGTATTGCGATTTGTGCGGACGCAGCGATCACCTGCCGAAGGATTGCTCGCATCGGCACGCCCTCCAAGAAGTGATATGTTTGCTGTGCGGGGAGATGTTCTCGTCGAATTTCTTCCTCAAAGAGCATGTCGTATCTGCGCATAATTTCGACAAGCTTGATCAAGAAAACGAGGAAAAGGTTATCGAAGAGGAGCCGGTCATCGATGCGAAAGAGTTGAAGAAGAATGTGCTATATATGTGCGCCGGTTGCGGCAAACAGTTCATTAGCAAGCAGCAGCTCCGCTCGCACGAGGTGATCGCCAATTGCATCAAGGATTCGAAATACGAATGCCAAGAATGCGGTAAAATCTTCCATTCGAAGTCTAGCCTTAGTAATCATTTAATGAGCCATAAAAAAGCCGGTGTGCCTGCGCTGCATCGATGCGAGTTATGCGGCAAGGAATTCGTGACGTCGGAAGCGCTAGAGAATCACATGTCCCTGGATAAAATATGTCTGCTGTGTGATAAGGTGTATCCGTGTAATGATCAACTCAAACAGCATGTTTACACGGAGCATCAGGAAGACGAGTATAATAATTATGTGAGCGATACGAAGAAATCACGTGTTGGGCGGAATACTTCAGAAGGTAGTTCGAAAACCGATGATGATCCAGATACGCCAGATGATCAAGGCACAACGGCTGCTGGAAAGATCAATAGACCCTTCGAATGTAAACTCTGCGGCAAGAAGTTCGCCCGTAAGCAAGCAATGAAGAATCATCTATTCGCCGAGATGAACTTGCGTAGATATGTGTGCGAGTTCTGCGACAAAAGTTATAATTACTATTCACATTTGAAAGAGCACATCGTAACGAATCACGGTGAAAAGGAGTTTGTGTGCGGGTACTGCGGTAAAGATTTCCCAACGAAGAAACGTTTTCGCGATCATGTCACGTTGCATTCGGAAGATAAACCGTTCCCGTGTGAATGCGGGTTGTCGTTTAAGTTAAATAGGTACCTGAGTAAACATAAAAAAAGATGTAAGGCTATGGTGAAGAAGGAAAGGACCGAGTGATAGTTGAATTAGGTAACTTTATCGATTACATTTTAGTTCCTGTGGTGTGTTGTATGGTCAAGCAAAATATTGAATTGTTTGGCCAAAGTAGATGTCGCTGTTGTGAGAGGTTTTGATAAATCGCTGATCGTTTTTTTGTATTCAATTTTTTAAACGTATTAACCAAGATGGAATAAACGTCATTTTCTTTGTATATAAACGATTATTTTGAAGGGGTTTGGAAGAAGCTTCTTAGATGTAGAGGAAATACTGTTGATAAGACAATTGGTGAGAGAGTTGTGACTTTTCCATACAATTTAGCTTAGTCATTTGACTACTGTTGGAAATGAGAAGAAAAAATACACTAATCTTTACATCTTATTCATATCATATTTATGGTTCTTGAAACTAAATGAGTCATATGCATGTATATAAGTTGTATATGGGTCACTTGGGACCTGCCCCAACGTTGGTGTACCCCCTTTTCAGAAACACCAGTCTGCCAATCCGCCATTGCTGCTTTTAAGCACAGCGAAAGCTCAATGTTCAGAGCGTTTAGTGAACTTTTCACAGAAAAAGTTGATGGCTGAAAATGGTGCCATCTTATAGGATTTTTCACGCTGAATCCGAATATGCCGGTCTGTCAATCCCTAAAGGGTGCCAGACGGGGTTGAAGAGGTAAAAATATGAAAAATCGCGTATTTTTGAGGATAAATCTGAGTAAACGTCGAGATGGTGGCTAAAACCAGTGCCATTTTGTAGGATTTTTCACCCTGAATACGAATATGCCGGTCTCATTACCTCAAAGTTACGCCAATAGGCGGCAGACTGAGATACTTCATTGAGAGTAATATCATTGAATTCAAAATAGCAGTTATTGTATATTTTACTGGAAGAACATGCACAACAACTTTACATAACGTAATGAATGTAATGAATAATAACTTCAATGTGGTTACTACAACAAGCATCAATAACTCTACCCTAGCGTTACTACAGCAGTTAGGTAACTCCATCATTAAATTATCACAAGACATTTCTTCGGCGATTCTATCCTTATACTCATAATTAGAGATCGGATTTTTATGCACGAAAAAACTCAAATATGCCTTTATTTTTGTTAAAGTGTGACATAAATATGCATTTATTTTGAAAATATGCAAAATCAATATGGGTATCTGTTGTGGGTGATTTGGGTATTTTAGTGAAATTACCCGAAATAATGTTTTTTTTATTCTCATAGAGTGGGTAGATTTCTTTTTGGGTTATTGCGTTACAGCACCAATTTAAAAAATCTCCTAAAACTTGGATTCCCCTTTTGGTTCTTCTTTTTTCCAACCTGTTTATTAGGTCAAATCTCGTGTCCTTCAAGTTGTTAATCACGATTTTCTGAACTTTGTCCAAAGCTTCTTCCACCCTTCCATTTGCATGAATTTTTTTTGGGTAATTTTCCTCATGTAATTGATGATGTATCAGGTATTTCAAGGGGATGGATCAATCATATATTATTGAATTTTGGATTTCTGAAAGGTATGATCCTGTGACTATCGATGTCCAGATGATCAGCCATATTTGCCACTATTTGGATAATCAATCCTATCCACATGTTGAATGGGTTGCGTCTTAATTGGTTTCTTTTCTTTTTGCGGTATGGGTTAATTTAATAACGCGTTACTGAATTTGCTTATATGCACATTGATTTTATCGATCAGGTTCGTCAGACACACAACGCACTCCAGCACTCTATTTACAGTCGTTTCTATTACTCTTACTCTATTCGGAGGCTCGTCTTCGTCATCTACCAGGCCTGGGCTCCTCGGTCTGGGTGGTGGCTCGTTTCCGCGTTGTTGTTCCATCAATTGAATCTGCTCAGCTCTAGCTTGTTGAAATCTGTCCCTTAAATCTTTTTCGAACTCCTCCAGGCTTTGGGAGCCTTCCCCTTCCTCCGCGAGCTCTCTTTGCAATAGTTCTATGTCGACGGCAGCGGCATCCTCGAGGTGCCAAGGAATCGAATTCTCCTCACAGTATACTCTCAGGGTTATCAGAAGTTTTTTCTTTAAGTATCTACTGAGATTCCTCGGTCTACTCGCAATCATCTCCTCGGCGATGTCGCTGTAGACCTCTTGGAAGAATGTTAAAAAAGATGGAAGGTGTTCAACGTCTGGTAAATCCTGGCCCATTTCCATTTCTTCGTACCTTTCTTCCATCGCAGCTTCCATGGCGGCTTCAATTTAATTTACTTCTTGTTGTTGGTCCATTATTGGGCGTGAGATGAAAAACAAAAACTTCCTCGGCGGAATTTACGGAATGGAAAAAATTAGTTTGAGAAAACTCAACAAACAAATAATGTGATGAAACGGTTAAATGATTTTTTCAAAAAATAAAATAAAGAAAACAAAACAAACAATTAAACTTTCACTCAATAAAAATAACAAATAATGACGTAACAAAAAAAATCAAGTTGAATAAGTACGATTGATACAATGTACTCTTATGACATTCGGCAATACAAGTGATTTCTTTAACGAAGTAATTTTCGTCGTCACCTATTTTTGCTGATTTTGCCAATTTTTCTTAAATTACCCCCTCTTATGCAGTCCATGTTTTCTTTGCCAATCATATTCAAGTAGGTTTTCTTTGATAGGTATCTTCTACACGCATACTTTTTTCTTTTCTGAATCTCCCAATTACCCTTTTTGGTGATTGTCATTTTATCACCATAGGTAATTTCTTTGGGTGTATAACGGTATTATCGCCTGATATTTGTAATTTCCTGCATTCCATATAACGGGATATTCTTTTTCATACTGTTTTTCGAGCATTTAGAATACCCAATTTCCAAAAATGAGAAAAACCAGTCTTTACCAGCCTTTTGTTCTGCATTGAAAGTTGTTTTTATACCCAAAGCGTTGGTGAGATTATAAGCTAAACAACGAACAACAGATTGAGTTGGTACGAATCCGGTGGCTTGTAAATCAATTCTATGCTGAACCAATTTTCTTTTGGCCTCCAAACCTAATTGACATTTTGGCCTCCAAACCTAATTGACATATTGGCCCATTGCTTTGTTTCTCATGTTTCCCAGTTTGTAACCGATAACGCAGAGTTCTTTCAGGAATAGTGTGATTTCAAGCTGCCTCTCTGATTGGAACATGGTGTTGTTGAACTACTTTGATAGCATCGGTCAATTGTTTTTAAGTTCAACAACCACGATTACTAATTGTTTAATTGAAATCTATGCGTGAAACTACAAAACCGAATTCCAAGATATTTAATTGAAAGACATAGAGAAACGAGGTGTTATAGCTAATAGAAAACTAGCGATACTCACATTTTACTATTAATCTAAAATTACCAGATTAGCGTACATTCATAACGTTAAACGTAGTTTACAAAAGATAAGATAAGATAGGAATGCATACATTAATCTAAAAAATATATATATATGTATAAAACTTCATTTAAAAAGTAATAAACATCTGTAAAAGTGAAATTTTGATGCGGCATATCTCCCTCCTCACATGTGCGCCTTATCTCCCATTTTGAGACTTGAAAATTTTGCGTTGATAATTCATAAACAACCGTCAATATTGAAAATGTCTCAAAGCTCAAGGTAATCTGTATAAAATGTACTTACCGTTGAACTATTTGCCGAAAAATTTTTAACGTTTTTTGTAGCAATTATTTTACTTTGAAAATTTCATCACATTATCTCTTCAAGACTTTTCACAGACCAAAAAACAGTAGATCGGCAGAATGTTTTTATTGCAAAGTGTTGTCATCATAGAAATATTAAAAGTGCGGTATCTCACCCACTGCGGCATCTAACCCAAATTTACCTTACGGGTATAGTGAGTTGCATAACCAATTTTTGTGGGAAAAGGCAGTAAAAACCCTATACCTACTCATGAAGAATGTAATTGCAGATTTCGGTCTACTGGACGAATAAGTACATATTATCTGAGAGTATTATATCAAAAAATTGCTCAATTTTTTCATTTTGAGGTTTCTAAGATTCTACAACTTTAGTTGTTGATTAAATGAAGCGATTTTTTGATATAATATCCTAAAACATACACTTTTAATTTTCCTTGGCAGTTACAGGGATTTCAGTGCTTTTTCCTGCAAAAAATAATTATGCAACCCACTATACCCATGGTCCCATCTTGATACTGGGCATTTTTTAAATTCGGCTAAAAATTTGGAGATTGTAATTAACTATTCTATTTAGTCTAATATTGGGTCATTTGGGAAGTACACAATCAATTTTTTTTTTTTAGTACAAATGACATTGTTTGACTGCTTCTTGACTCGTTATCTTCATTTTCATTACTTTTTGGGAGCAGATAGATTAGAATGTGATGGTACAACAAAAATGAAATTTGAATCTTGAAATATATGACAGGAGTTATTTTATGCTTACAATTTTCAAATTTCCGACGCATTGGAAAATTGTAAATCGCGGAGACTTTTTGTGAATATTTTCACTACGCCTACCAAGTGTTGGATTATGTAAAGATAAAACTTAACGTATCAATTTCGTTTTACGTTATAAGATGAGAAAACATTACCTTACCACCTCGGTTCTATTGCCTCACCGTTGATACCAAGATTATAACGGAACGCTTACTATTTGTAGGTTTCACGGCGACATCTTGCTCGAGGAGCACGACCTTGAAAATAGGAGTTCGGGGCACGATGACGAACTGCCGCCGAAGAACATCGACGACGGACGATTACACGATATAGAATCATATAGCGAAGCGACGCTAGTACCGGAGCTGGAGTCGAGATGCAATACAGTGGAATACAAATACGAGGCTTGCGATAAAAACGAACTCGAGGTTGATTTGATTAAAGAGGAGGTAATGCAAGTAGACGAGAACGACGACTTGGAGAACGGTGAGTCAAAGGATACCAGTAAAGTGTTACCGGACGAGTATGAACGATTCGTTGTACAGTATAATAGAACTGGCATAAGATATATGCAATGCGACAAGTGCCAGTTTATATGTCGCCCTTTGGTGCATATATTTGAGAAACATTATAGAACCCATTATGATGCCGATGATGTTGATGAAAAACCGGATATAAACGAGTTGCCAGCAGTAGATGTGGTGGAAGCGGTGGCTGTGCACGAGGCGGAGACATTCTGTTGCGATGTCTGTAATAAGAAGTTTATTAGTAAGCAAACCCTTCAGACGCATCAGAAAAGCCATCGAGCTAAGATTTTCTCTTGCGGTGTTTGCGGACTCGTGTACAAGACGAGATTCGAATTGAAGGTGCATAAGAAGACGCACGCCTCGCAGCAGATTTCATTGGTGTGTAACATGTGCGGTAAGAATTTCAAAACGAAATCTGGTTATAATCATCATCGCGCTAATGTCTGCGTCGAGTATAAATGCGAAATATGCGGTGATATGTTCTTGGTAAAGTCCGTTTTGCAAGATCACCTGAAAAAGGTGCACGATATCGAGGAGGATATCAGCGTAGTGGAGGAGCCACCTAAGAAAGAGCAAGCTAGTAGTGTATGCCCGGTTTGTGGTAAAATGGTCACCGAGAACGCCTTATCGAGGCATTTAAATCTGCATTCCGAAGATAAACCATATATTTGCGATCTATGCGGTAAACAGTTCCGTATCAAGTGGTCCTTACGCGAGCATATAATGATCGAAATCGGTATGAAAGATTACGTTTGCGAGATCTGCGGCAAGAAGTTCGTCATACAGGCGTATCTAAATAAACATATGCGTTTCCATATGATGTGCGAAGGTAAATTCGAAGGATACCAGTGCGAAATCTGCGGCAAAAAGTATGCCGAAGAGTGGAAAGTCAAGGAGCACCAACGTAACTCGCACAAAGGTAAAAATCTCCTGCGATACAAGTGCGACATATGTGATAAAAAGTATACTCGTAAGTGGCTAGTTAGGTCGCATAAAAGAACCGCCCACAAAGATCACATGGAAGAATACCAATGTAATTTTTGTGACAAGAAATTCGCAGAGAAATGGATAATCAAATTGCATCTGCAAACTGTTCATAATATCAATAACTCGAACGACGATAATGCCAATTGTACCGAAAACAAAGCCACACCCGATGAACTAGAGAAACTCTTAGAATACCATCAACGTATATCGTGCGATGACACGAATCTACTGAAATCTGAATCCTCCGCGGAGACGAAATCGCACCGGAAACCCTTCGAATGTGAGTTATGCGGTAAAACCTTCGCCACAAAGCAAGGCATGAAGAATCATCTATACGCGGAGTTGAACTTGCGTAAATACGTATGCGAGATCTGTGGTAAAAGGTATAATTGGTGGATGGGTTTGAAAGAGCACTCGATCATGAATCATGGTGAAAAAGAATTTGTTTGCGCGTTCTGCGGTAAAGATTTTCCAACCAAGAAAAGATGCCGTGATCATTTATCCGTTCATTCGGATGATCGACCGTATAATTGTAAATGTGGTAATTCTTTTAAACTAAGAAGGTACTTGGCTAAGCACCAGAAAAGATGTGGTAAAGCTATTAAAAAGGAATAGATCGTGTAATGATATGTATTGTAGAAGTTTAATTAAATTTATTTATTTTCCGATGTTTTGTTTCGCATAATTATAAGACTGAAGACTTCTTGAATTTTTCGGTTAGAATTATTTTTTGACGGGTTGATAAATTTTCATTAAATTTCTCATTCTGTCTTCATTTTGTTTAGTCAGAAAGATTAAGGGGAAGTAGCAATGTGTGGAATTGCGTCGTCGTTGTGGTCGGCTACAGTATCAGTAGTTGCCTGATGAATTTCTGCACCATTCGTGCGCTCTTCTATTGGGAAAAATAGAAATAAACAAATATGCAACTTCGATTAAACTTATGAATATTCAAAAATTCTTAATCCTACCATCAACGGCTGCATCTAAATTGTAAGGAAGAAAGCTGATATCTTCAATAAGGTGTTCATTTATTTGTGAATTTTGAATGAATTGTTCACATGAGTTCAGTAATTGCTCGTCATCCATTTCATCGCTTATGACTGTGAGCAAAAATGAATAAAATTGTGTGTAAATCGGATCATTTTCTGAATTTTATATCCGTATAACAAGGTACCTACTGCTGGCACTTTTTCGATCATTTTTCTGCAATGCGAGGTTTACAATCAAATGAGATGTGCTACCCATGACAATAATAACTTTTTCATCACATTAAAATGAATCATTAATCTCAAAACAATTAAAACCCATACCGGCAATTGAAAAATAATCAGGCTTTTTGCACTCTCTACCGGATGAAATTAGAACTAAGCACATAGGAGTAATTGGATGAAAAAGTTTAAAGATAGCAAAGCTCGCCAATCCGTTCCATGATGTTTCTCCAGATGGTACAATTGAACTGATAGTGGGAACTGATTCTTGGGACATCACTTTTGTTATCTCCATGAATGGTTCCAATACAGAAATGAAATCAGGAACCACTTCTTGTTCATCTTCAGAAAGAAGGAAACCTGCTTTACCAACCTTTGCAAGAACAATGGTGATTGGATCGGTAATTCGTAGAAACGCTTCAGAGCCTCCATATTTCGCGACTTTAATTCTGTACGTTGCGTATTTGCAGTTTTCGGACTTTGGTTAAATAGTTGTGCTATTCGTTTAACCTTCCGTAGAATTATGAAAACAGATACATGAGCTGTAGCAGTATTCGTTTCGTCATTTTCAGCATTCAAATCATCATCGTTGAGCAAGTTGTTTAAAAATCACAAATGTATCATGAGCGTTCATTCTACATCTACACTGGTTAGCTATCACATGAATAATCCTCTTCCAAGTGATTCGATGAACGCTTGGTGATCGCAGCCATTTGATCTGTTCAACGGCTCAAATTAAATTTTATGACGAGTTTTTTTCGCTTGAGTACGTCTACCGGGGGCAGAGGAAGCGGAGTTGCCGGAGGTACAATATCGAAAATTAATTAAGTTCTCTCTCACCGATGTGAACAGAGTGAACGAATTGTGTTTACGATGTCTTACAGTGTAAGAACACCCAAAAACATGACAACTGCCTCAAGCCTTCATTTAGTGTCTAATAAAAAAAATAGCACGACCACACATTAGCGACAATAAAATAAAAATAGCGTCAGAAGAATTTAAAATAACTACGAGTAAATTTTAAATAGCGATACATCATTGAACTAGAAGAGCTTTTCTGGATTTTGTTACTTTTTTGGCCAAGAGAAATTTTTAGCTTCGTTGGGCACCTCGATTGAATGTAGCAGAATGTGTACTCTAGGGTATGTTTGCATATATTAGCTTTGTTCGTTGAAGGTACACCCTCGTGAAGTATAGTAGAGTCGGGCACATTGAACCAGTTTTTAGTATTTTTACCAATTATCACTCAAGCAGTAGTGATGGGAACTATCGATAGTTTTGTACTATCGATAGTATCGATAGTTATAATGAAAAAAAAAAATATACAAATTTCACACATTGTTTTATTTTTTTTTACAAAAACATGTAATATATTATGTATATATAAATAATAATAAATTTTTAATTCTCGTTCAAAAAAAAGTCAAAATTTAAATTTAAAAAAGTTAGCATTTGTACGTTTTTAGGTGTTAATCCATTTCTACGTTCGCTAACAATATACCCGCTTCGCGAAAACATTCTTTCAACAGGTGTCGAAGACGCTGGTACACAAAAGGTGTTTTTGGCCACAGTGTATAAAACATCACCATGTACCATATCCTGATTTTCTCTTTCCCAATACTTCAACGGATTATCTGATGATGAAACTCGACTCTTTTCAAGATAACGTGAAACAGCAATATGGGCATTCGCAGTAGTGCAGTTGGAACCATCACCTTTGGCTTTAGCAGAACCGCCTAATTTTTCTGGTTCTTCATCTTCCGATAAGTAGTCCAATATTCCACCATTTTTAAAACTAGAAGCTGCAGTTCTACTTCCACAGTCATCGTCTTCTAAATTTTCATTTTCCGGTGTGGTACTTCTTTTCTTCAGTTGATCAGCTACCGCTGTCTTCAATAAATGCACAGCAGCATCCGCGTTAGTAGAATAATAAAAACCTTTCTTCTTAAACCTAGGATCAAGAAGTGTGGCCAAACGACAAACACTTCTACTTTCATAAGGCAAAAGACGTTCTTTTGTTATACGTAATACCCTTTCTGCGAAAGTTTTCCCTTCTGGTGTTTGTAAATCTTCCACATTCGTAAGTTTTTTATCAGACCTTTGACGTATGGGATAATCAGCGAAACTGTAGGATATTTTTCACCTAAAATAGACAAAAAGTACATTCATATAAACAAGTTTGAAAATCAATCAAAAATAAATGTTACCAGAAAGATCCACCGTTGTCGCTTCGAATGGTTCAAAAATTTTTATAATATCAGATACCAGTTTCAATTCAGAATTTTTAAGAATTCTTAAATCAACATATTCTTGATCGTCGTGTA
>QBDW01006201.1:0-13186 GCA_003261595.1 Maconellicoccus hirsutus | reverse complement strand
CCATGACTACACTTTTTCATCAGATTTTGACTAGAATATCGGCTGCCAGCAGCGAGATATCGAACCGGTTGCAAAAATGATTCTACAAAATTGAACCATTTTTGACGCTCTACAACTTTTGTTTAAAAAATTTTTTCATATCTCTTTTTTCCAAGGAGTTATTGATAACCGATTGATAACCGCTGAACCGGTTGCAAAAATTTTTTTTCATCATCACCACACTGGGGCGTAGTGTTCGATTCCAACATAATAACGTACCCTTTCCATTTAAATTTCTCGAGAAAAAACACGTTTTGTGGTCTGTGGGACACCCTGTATGTAGTCCAAAAATTTTTGACCCCTCGTAGAATGCGCCTCACGGGAGAAGTATAAAACCGGTGGATTTTTTTCGCTATCACCCCCAGATCAAAAATAAAAGGTACCGTGCAGGACTTCTGAGACACACTGTATATAAAATTAATAAGATTTAAGTGAAAATTTTTTGAAAAAAGATCAGTATTGTTAATTTTGAAAAAATTACGCCAAAAGGTGAATTTTGGTCGATTCTGAACTATTTTAATAACATTTTGTTAGTTATTTGCAATTTTACCAATTTTTCCATCAACTTAATTGTTTTGCACAACTTATGTGCGCAGTAACAATGAAATGATACGTTTATGAAATGAAATTGCGGCACATCATTCCTCATTTTTTAAAACGAAATTATAAAAATTATGAATTACGCTCAAATATGTTGAAAAATGACCTGGAATCAGTGAAAATATGCAAATTTATGTGATTAAAGCAAAATTTGTTATAATATGCTTCTATAAATTGGGTCCTTTATGCTGAAAATTTCTAAAATTTACAATATTATTCATAAACATCTTCAAAAATTATTCTCTGCTAGAAATTTGTGTGAATTTCTGCTAAAATGGCTTCTACAACGCGTTTTCTACTCGGTGGATAAACTCGTGGGCACCGAACGATGTTAATTACTATTTAATATATGTATATTGACAATGGAGCGCGAATTTGTACCTACAAAAAATGAAGTTTGTGTGTGGAACTGATTAATGTAGTACGTACAATACAGCAGCAACAACAACAGAAACAACTTATTTACCAATTGTGACGTCAGAATCGATTACGTAGTATCACTGGGTCACCAAGACATTTCAATCAACCGGATACAACTTTAGAAGACTCATGAACTCGAGTAGAAAGCTTCACTCAAGAAATAAAAGAATGCATCGATCAATTGATGAAGTTGTATCTCGGAAGAGCTCAGCATTCATCTTCTAAAGATGTTCAAACATGAAAAAAAAATCACATTTAGCTTTCGCTTTCATTTTGCTCTTAAATAAGACTACTTCAGCTTGATAGCGGATTTTCTTATTTACGATGGGAAATCAGCCTCGAAAACCGATTCTAAGAAATTGTGCTCGTTCGTATCGTAGAGAAAAAAAAATGTAATCGAATCGTAAAACTGAAGAAATCGAGCTTGGAATTTACTCTTCATCTGCGTTCCATCATCATCGCTACGTATAGAATAATTGTGTTTCGCTGTGTATATAAGTATCATTCAAAGTACGAATAGTAAATTCCTCTATTTGAAGTCTGAAAATACGCGCTGGCGAAGGAGTTTTAATGAAAACAAATCGTTATTATCGGTGGAAATAATTACGAGGTAAATGTTTAATTACAATGAAGGCATTTATCTTGGCATCGACAGCGGTGATAAATTCGCCTCGTGTTTGAATATACTCGTATATACACATTTATGCGAAGAAAATCTCGTGGGGAGAATTTGAAGAAGTACAAATATTTTAATAGTCGAAGTGTAGATGGAATTGATTCGAAGTCGATATACGAAAAGTGGCAGAGGCGAAGGCAGTATCATGATTAGCACTCTTTAATCGGATGCTGTAAACGAACCGGTTGATAGAAAAATAAAAAAAAAAAAACGGCGTAAATAGAAAAGAAATCACACTAGTTAAACTATTGTGAAGATAATTCTGTTGGATGGATGTTAAAGGCCATCGAATTGCTATAATTCACGGTCGCTATTCGTTTATTATGATTATAACTGGACTATAGGTTGCGTATAAATTGACGGGAGTTAGGTTGCGGTTGACTTTTATATTTTATTAAAATACAATAAATACTGCGACGATGGAGAATTACCGTATAAGAAGCGGTGTTGGTGGCTATATCGGCGAACGCCCTTGCCTTAATTATGGTCGAATGGCAAATTCACGTATATGCCTAGAGTTCTATCTCTGTGTGCGACTCTTTCTAGACTCGGTCGTTGATATAATTACGAATGATATTGTCAGATATACTGCTGGAATTGGTCCAAAGCTTAATGTTAAACGTCCGTGGCCACCCGTTAAATAATTCTCATTTACAAACGCATTAACCACTGCTATTACACCGATGATTCTGTTCGTGTGTGCTGTTTGTACGCCGTATTGGCTCGGTACAGGAGCGCGGAAAGAATCTTTTTTATTTCGCTAAATACGTAATGCATTCGGAATTTAAACTGCAGCTGAAAGGTACAGCGAACTTTGCGCGATTTATCGTCAACAATTACGCTTGAATATGTCATTCGCCTTTACCTTTCTACGCGGTACGCATGATGCGACGTTTGAAATATGTTGAGACGAAAAACCACCATTAGCGTAATTTCGCTATTTTATGATATGCCCGTAACCCCCATCACCCTCGCACATTATTCAACTTTAATTATACTATAGATTCGTCGTTAACGTTATGTAAACCTAAAAATAACAGCGCTGCGATAAAGGTCGCGTGTTTTGCTACAAACATTTATAACAGAAAGTTACATCCTGGAATTGTGCGAAGAGGTTTTTAAACACGAGCGAATCTAGACTTGGTATTTGCCATTTGTAAATTGCAGAATGAGTGAAAGTGAATTTTTTAAATGAACGTGACCTTTGCCAGCTAGAAGTGTCGCCTACTGTTGGGCATTTAAAGCTCAGTAGGGTCTCTCAGTATGTCACCTAATTACCACTTAAATACTGATACGAAATCGTGTAGTAATTTAATGTATGAGGTAAAGTCGTAAAATGTCGTTGGTTTTATTTTTATTTATTTAGTTTTATGATTTTGTGCACTCTCTAAACGGATATAATATGATATCTGTAATTTATGGAGGAATAAAATAACAGATGAAATTTCTAAAATTATTATAACTTTTTTTTTTTTCATAAGCAAATAATAAAATGAACTAGGTGTTGCCAGCTTTGTCGTTGGTGTTTCCTAGGACAATTTTTTCTCGATAGGATACTGAGGCGAATCCATTGAAGTTAAAATTCCAAGAATTAATACCGCTTCGAGGTAAAGAGGTTGAAATTTATGCAGCAGAGGGGTGAGTGAACGTGGAAGTCGTAATAGTTAGTTCAAACTGAAACATCGCCAGCTCAGGGAGTTCTCATTGATCTAATCGTTGTCCACACGAATCAAAAACTTGGGTTCGCCACTATACACCTGAGTCGAAAGAGCAGTCGAGGCAGTGGATCGAGAAAGGTCAGCTAGCTCCAGAAAAAGCCGAAGTTACGTTGTCGTTCAACAACAAGGTGATGGCGACTGTTTTCTGGAACGCGAGGGGGGTAATTTTCGTCGACTTCCTTGAGAAAGGTGAAACTGTGAATGGACCATACTATTGTGATTTACTTCAGCGTTTAAAAGAAGAAATAAAGAAAAAACGTCCTCATCTGGGGAAAAGGAAAGTGTTACTCCATCACGATAACGCGCCAGCCCACACGTCAGCGATGGCTATGTCCAAAATCAAAGATCTAGCGTTCCAGTTGCTCCCCCATCCACCGTATTTGCCAGATTTGGCCCTCAGTGGCTATCATCTATTTCCTAACCTGAAAAAATGACTAGGTGGACAGCGTTTTTCCAACGACGACGAAGTTATTGCCGCGGTGAACGGATATTTCGAAGGCCTCCTCGCAATCTCGTATTCCGCAGGTGTTGAAAAATTGTCTGAGCGATGGATGAAACACGTGTCTTTAAATGGCAATTATGTCGAAAAATAAAGAGTAGTTTGTGTACAAATACTGAGAAGCCCGAACTTTTCAAACCACCTTCGTATGCCCGTGCAAGAGACGTTCAAGCATCGGATGCGACTGAAATCCGCGCAGTGATTGGTTTACGTTCATCTCGCAGGGTTGCGCAACTCAGGTCATGTAAATGGAGACGATCCTTGGGGCAAATGATGGTACTGGAGTTGAGATGCATCGTCTGTGCATGATGGAACGACAATTTCGCTTGTCATGAGCAGCGATCCGTTTCGACGATATAAGCGAAAACTGGTGAAGATGATTGAATAAAGATGGACTGACAAATCTGTTGGTGATCGTTGCTTGTAAATTTTCTCAAAATTTACTGACACGTGATTCGTGAAAATATGTTATGACTTTGAAAAAAAAAAACATTTCAGAAATATTTCGAGATAACTCTGAAATCAAATGGGAACCTCGTTTTATTTTTTTCTATTCTAAAATTTTTTCCTATCGATTATTTTAGTTTGGAAAGATTAACACATCTCACGAAAGATTGATGTCTAATTGGCTACTTGTGTTTTACAATCAATCGCCCGTTTTATTTCCCTGCGAACAGAAGACTGGGTGAAGCGGGGTCAGCCCAGGAGCGATAAAATAGATATGCGTACCATACACGATGGTTTTTTACAAACGAAAATTTTTTAATTCTACCAGTTGCATCGAGAATGGTATGTGAGAACGAGCTCGTGAAGAAATTAAACTCATAAATACGTCGTCATCTTTGTAACGAAATAAACACTCCGAGAGTAGCGTAAGAGAGAGAGAGAGAGAAAAAAAGAAAAAAAAAGTAGAGAGGATACGCATACAAGATAATTTATCGCGTATATACTTTAGAACAAGTACAATCATGAAGGCAGAGAAAAAAAAGTACCATCGAAAATAGACCGTCTATAAAATCGTATTACACATAGGTACCTCGTATTCCGCAAAGCTTCGGAAAGGCGGAAGGGCAAAGGAATGCGGGGTAAGCGTACGAGAGATTTTACAACTCCTGTTTCTCCTTGCGGGCGTCGAGAAAAAAATTCTTTTCTCGTTAACCAGTATTTCGCTAAAAGCTCGCAATGCTCTCGTTCGCCAGACTATGGCCAAATTAGCCCCTCTTTTAATTGCCCTCGCGGTGTAATAACAAAGCAACGATGGTTTGAAAATTAAAAATATAAATTTGAATTTTTTAACCCTTAAAGCGGTCTTGCGAATTGAGGGAAAAAATGCAAGTATTTTTTAATGTGTATAAACGAGGGAAATTACGCAGAGAGGTAGAGGCACTTTTACCTAAACCATTACCCTAGCTTCATTTATTGTTTTTACCCCGCGCTTTCCGATTTTTTTTTTCATTTTTCACTCGTATCTTGCATTTTTTAACCATCTCAATGACGGTGGGTGAGTTGCACGGAGGGGTGGTTAAGGGTTGTAATCCATTCGGGAAGTGTATTTAATGAAATTTTAGATGCGTTTATGTCTATTTTGGTATTTTATTTTGTACCATGATGCAGTTTTAATTGGCCAAAGGGATTTTTAACTGCAATAAAAGGATATTTACTCCTGTGAGAGTATAATCGAGGGATTGGCAGAGGGTGGTTGTACTTTTGACTGTAAATTTTACAGGGAATTATTTGTCAGAATAGTTTCACCTTGTTAAAAAATCTTTTTGAGCATTTTCTGGAATATTTTTTTAGCATATACGCATTAAAAAATAATTCCAGTCAAGGGTTCATTCAGTGACGTAGCAAGGGGGGTAAAGGGGTTATGCCCCCCATGGGTTCAGAAAAAATTAAAAAATGGTATATTTTTTATTAGATGTGTAGTAATATTTGGCCGCTTTAAGCCACTTTAGTATTGTTTACTTATTCATTCTTTTTCGTAATAAAACTTAGTCTAGCTTCTGATCTCTTGTTGATTCTTACATTGGTGACCTCGACGTGAGCGAGAACGTGAACGGCTGGAACGATTTTGATTACGACCACGATTCGAAATTATAAGTTCGTCGATTTTCTTTTCTAAATCGTTAATTCGACTTTCGAAGCTAGAACTCGGTTTTTTAATAGCAGCAATACTAGGTGAAGATATTTCTACAACTTGATCGGCTATATTTATTAGAGAATCAATGTCGTTCTTACTGGCTGCGATAATCGCTTTTGCTGAATCGGGGAGATGTTGGATCCACATATCTTTTAAGAAATCATCTGTGCAGTTATTATTAGCGAGCTCTCTCATCTGACGAAAAAGCTGCGAAGGTTTCCGATCGCCTAACGAACATTCTTGTAGGAGCATTTTGATTTTCTTTTGTTCGCTATCTGAAAATCTTTCGAGAAGTTTAGTTTTTAAATTTTCATACCTATTTTCGGTAGGAGGGTTTAAAACCACATCCGAAACTTCGTTAGTATGTAGTAATAGATGTTTCAAAAAGATGTTACCACTCTTTATAAGGTTTTGTATTCACCATGCTTTAGAAGGTAGAAAAACACATCGTGAATCCCAGGTTCAAATCTAGGAATTATTCCCTCATCTTCAGTGACAAGATACCGCAAATTTCATCTCAATATTTGTTTTTGTTTTCAAAGTATAAATTTTTTATTAAAATGAAATTGCGATAAATTTACAACAAAATTTTTTTATAAAAAAAAAAGCACAATCTTTGTTGATATAATATAAAAAACTTCATCGTACATTCTTGTATCTTATTGAGTAAGATTTCAAAATATGGTACCTAAATGACACATTTTGGTTTGGAGGTGATTTTATTCAGTGCATGCAACAATTTCATCCAAGGGTGGCGGAACAAAATGAGAAACGGAAAATGAAACGAAACGCACTATTTTCAAAAAATTGTTGTAACGTTATGCGAAACGAAACGAGTGTGTTTGAAGAAAAAGTAACGAAATGTGGAACAAAACGAAATATTTCATTTCGTTTCCGTTACTGTAATTTTAAACATTCAATTTGTGATTTTTCCATCATTTTTCAACGGAATATATGTTTGTTTGGTGCTTCTATTGAGATACTTCCAAGAAAATCAAGCTAGAAGGCTTATCACGTAGAAAAGTAACCACAGATACATCAGAAGTTGATCCTTTTTTTGTTTTACAAGATGAATTTTGATAGATTTTGATGAATTTTTTGGAAAAAAATAACAAAACGAAATTATTTCAGCGAAAAAACGAAACAAAATTGAAAACCCCCGTCGAAACGTTATGTGGAACCCCCGATTTCACATCTCTGAAAAAAAATTTATCCAAAAAATTTTACCCATACTTCTTTAAAGTTTTGCCCCCCCCCCGAAAAATCCTGGTCACGCCACTGAGTTCATTGACCCCGAATCTTAACTTAAACCCTTTACCATACTTTCAAATATGAACTATTTATCAATTGTTCAATTATACAAGGTAATTTGAAACTTCGAGTAAAAATTGCCTAAAAATTAAGGAACAGGAAAGAAAGCAAAGCACGAGCATTACGACTATATTTATTATCGACTGTCACACATGACAAATGCATTCACTAAAAATAATTCCTTTACTTTTACGCCCCTCTATTTTATCATAGATTTTTGGTGTTTTATTTACATCAGCAAGGCTGACCTTTTTAATGTTAGGTTATTTTTTTCACAAATTCCTTAAATCCGGCCAACTACCGTTGAAAAGTTTAATTCAAAGAGTACTACGTTTATGAAGATTTACGAAGGAAAATATTTTTTCATCGCGATAAAAGCTGGCGCAAAATGACGACGCGTAGCTATGCTCGTGACATAAGTACATGACATAATTTAAACGGTTACAGGGCACGTTTGAATGATGAAGGGAATTTATCTCGTTACTATTGTTATCATTAATTAGCTTTTAAGTTGGTTAAAAAATTTACGATTGTGTAATTTACGACTTAGACGCGCTTCTTTGGCACCCCCTTTCTCTGCTTGCGTTATATATACCTGAACTATATAGTTATTAAAACTAGCTTTGCTTTGGCATTGACGACGAATGCAGTCGTAAAAAAATCGAGCCTACTGGAGTACCGGAGGACATTTACCAGGGCTCTGGCACACTTCGTGTCCATATAAATTTCATCATCAGTCGTAAATTCACTAATCTAATATCTTAGGTACGAGCATTTTGACATAATAGCGATAAAATTATCGCCAAGTTGAAAACTTTACGAGTTTTTCCCTTTCTTTTTGAAATTTCATGAAATCTTGTGCATCTCAGTGAGCTTAAATGAAGGGATTTGAGGTTAGTTGACTGATTGACGTGCTCTCTGGACAATTCTAGGCGATTCTGTGTAGTTTTTGAAAAACTCAATATTCGTTGACTTTTGGTACTCTTACTTCGTAATTCGTATTCACCCAATCATTAGTCGTAAATTTACCAATTTTTATAACTTGGGTGTGAGCATTTTGACATAATGATAAAATTATCGCTAAATTCATAATTTTACTACTTTTTCTCTTTCCGTTGAGATTTCATCAGTCTCGTACTCGCTCTCAGTATCACTCAACAGCTCCGGTTTCGTAGAAAATTACATTTTCTAATCGCGTTGAAAAAATTTGGTAGAGATGCAAGTGCCTCGACGACGCGTATTTACGACTCATTAAAATCTTGAACTAGCGTTGATACGCTTATTACAAAATTAGCGATGCGTTTAAAAGAAAAATATGAATTTTGCTCGACGAGTGTTCAATATACGAGCTAAAAAGTTGACGGATCGTAAACATATTAGAACGCAGAAAGGGTTGTAAATTCAAAAGATAAATTATTTTTTGTCGTTAATGAAGCGAACGTCTTGACAAACTGCGTAGGACGGTCGAGCATGGATAATTCCACGTAGGTGGCTTTCACATTATACGCGTGTTGCCCGTAAAAAAATATAGTTTAAAAGCGTATATTTTTTAATTCTAAAATAATCGCCTTGTTTGACTGATGTCGCGATTCGCTGAGAAATACGCGATGCCGCGATAGGAAAAAATTTATTCAGGGATTAAGTGCCTAAGTTGTGATTTGTATGAGTTCTGTGATTCTGTGTGATATGTGGTGTATTTTTTTTTGTCAGGTAATCGCTTTTTTTAATCTTTTAATGGGTGTAGGTGTGTAGTACGTGTGGAAGTTTTTTCACGTGGAAGTGTTCGTGTTTTGATGAAAGGACATGTTGTTGACATATTTCTTCGGGTGATTTTGTTTTCAGTGGTGGCTCGCGGAAGGGGGGTTTACGATGTGCAAAAATGTGATGTTTTAATCTCAAGACGAAGATTTTTTGGGGAATTTAACGAGGTTAAATTGTTCTGACATGTGCTGAGTGAGCATTTTGAGGTGTGATATCTCAGGAGTGGGAATAAATAGGGAAAAAATCACGATAACCTTTTCTGTAGATTATTCCCTCAGCTTTAATCGTTGACCTACTATTGAACCCACAGATGACCAGAAAATCACGAAAAACTGAATTTTTCATTTTTCGCTTTGAATAGACGCAGAGGTCAAATTGATGAAGTATTCTGAAAATTTGCTTATAATGGTGATCAAAACATTTATATTGATGTAACTAGACAAGAACTACTTTTAAACCTCGGAAAGTACCCACAATCGAACGATGTAGGAAGAATGAAATCATTGGAGGATGTGGTTACCAGCGATGGAAGAATGCACAAAAAACGTTCTCGTTCGCGAACGTTCTCAGCTATGAGAACGAAGGTCGTTCCTGATCTGGAAGCAAAGAACAACCGACCACTGTTCTTGTTCTCAGTTTGTTCGTTCCCAAAGAACTTGAATCGTTCTCGTTCTTCGTTCTTTGTTCTCAATACAAAGTTTTCGTTCGTTCTCACATCGTTCTTCGTTCTTTATTTTTGAATTTTTTTTTGAAAAATTGATATGAAATTATCGCCAGCACACGAAAGGTGTCATGCAAGGGATTTCCAGAACGCAATATTCATACTTCAACTTATTACTGTTTAAAATTCTCGCAATGGCTGGCTTTTTTTGCTTTTTTTCAAAAAATTAAATTCTCAAGTTTAAAGTCATTTTCAAAGTTGATGAGTGATTCATGTAGGAAATTTTACATAAAATTCAATGCATTACGCCTCAGGTTTCTACCTCAAAAACTGACCGAGATGTATAATTTTAAAGTTTAGATTTGCTATTTTCAATCGAGAAATTGAAGAAAATTCAAAGAACAAAAAACGTAAAACGTTCTCGTGTTTCGTTCTTCAAACAATCATCGTTCGTTCTTAGTTCTTCGTTCTTTTGCGTTTCAAGTTCTCGTTCTTGTTCGTTACCGAAAAATTTTATTGAAAAGTTTTCGTTTTTCGTTTTTAACAGAAATATTGGTGATTTGCGTTTTTCGTTCTCGTTCTTGTTCGTTCTTCCATCACTGGTGGTTACCTTTAAATTTTGAAGAGGGTTGGAGTTCAGAAATGCAATTTTCACTCCAATAGGTCAACAAATTTCTAGGTTTTATTTCCAAAAGTACAATACTAATTTACTAATACACTTTTACAACGAATTTTTCTTTTTTTTATTGGGTTCAACTTCAAACAGGCGTGGAAAAGAGGCGAAAAATAAATTTTTACTTATGTGAAATCCAAAATGCATCGCCGTTATAACTATAGTCCTCTTCTCTCCCCTGAACTTATAATAGGGTTCCTGAAGCCTTTGAGAACGCTAAAAATCAGTTAATGAATAAACCACGATGAAATTTGTTGATTTTGAAGCTCACCGGTGAGGCCGTCCATGTTACTTTAGACCATTACCATTTATCTCAGGACCCCAAAGCGATCATGTTGGGAAAAAGCATTGCACAATACCGATTCTCGAGTTTATCTGAATGGCCGACGAGGCTCGGCTGAGAAACCACGGGAATCCAGCTGATTGGTAACCGATGGTGGAAAAAATAAACATTCAATTAAATTCATAAATACGTACGAATATACACGTCGCTGTCGACAAATACCAATTCCAACAGGCCAGATTTATGCGGCTATTTTCACCCAGTTCGTTATGCGGCTTCGCGCCGTGTATTCTTTCTACATGGACGACCGCGGCGTTATAGTTTTTTAAAAAATAATTAATACGTGTTAAAAGAACGAACCGATGAAATGTTACGGGCAAAGGTTGATGAGTAACTACAATTTAAATACGTTCGGCGGCCTATTTGGAAATTGCTAGAAATAACGGATGTTTTTCTAGGCGCTGAACGAGCAACGCCGCACATCGTAGAACTATTTGTTTTTGCTATGCCACAAGTTGTCAGATTTGTGATGTGTTATCTTGGTCGTGTAATTAATGGGCTTGAAAACGCGATGGATAAATTTAAGAATAACACGACACTTTGTCGCAGTCGTTCTCAACTTTGTACGATGTTGGAAGTCGATCGACGATCGAGTTTATCTGCTTGGTGAAATAAGTCAATGTCGCGTCTTGTAGACAGGCGTTTTTTTGGCAGATACTACGAAAGGAAATTCATGGTTGGTGCGTGGCATTGGATTTCGATGAGGTTTACGGTGCATAACTCGCAGAACCCCTTGAAGTGCATTTCTCGCGGCCGCAATGTATTCGTAAATAGAACAACCTCCCACATTTATTTCAGTAGTATTGTGTGATAAATGCTGCACCATAAACTCGTCACCAGCTTCAAATGGTCCGCGTCGTATTCGCGTTCCGCGTCTTTATAGCGGGAGGTAGGCGCGGTGCCGTAGCCGCCATGTATCACTAGACACCTCACCAATTATAACGTCTACATTTCTTACCTCTTCCATGGGTTCGATACCATCTCGACGGTTTGTACGCCACACGATTCTGATACTCGTAAATTTTATTCGTAGATTATGATATGCGGGTGAAAAAAGAGCCTAGTTGGATGATATTTCACCGTGGCTAGCCTTAAGATAATTTCGCCGTTCACACGAGTCCGTTTCGCCGATGCAGCAAATGAATCGATTAGCGATATTTTAAAATGCCCGTATCGATATTTAAATTATTTTTCGGTGTACTTCCGAAACGGCAACTATAACGAGTTTTATTGCAATGCGTTATACTCGTGTACGACACGCTCTGCGTTGCCTCGTCCATCGTCGCCGTTTTATGTCTTCATCGAAGTAATTTGCGAACGATTCGGAGCTAATATCGAAACTAGCCATCGTCTCGGACCTTGATGACGGTATAAACACGTGATTCCCGACGGACCAACGTGTGTAATCTTTCATCGAAATTCAACGCGTTTGTCCAATTTACTCCGATGAATCGGGATAATTTCACGATACGTGATGGGTTGCGGATGCGAATTTCTCCAAGTGCTGCGTTATAAGATCGTTTTCTCTATTGATTTTATTCTAGCGACGTGATTTTTTAACCTCGCGAGTTTACTAATGGAGCCGTTGATGGAAAGCCCGCAATGCGCTGGGGAGCGTGGTGAAAAATTTACGCTAAACGAAGTTTATAAAACGATCGGATTAATCTGTTTTGTCGAATTATCAATTTTCATTATGTTCGATAGCGCTGAAAAGAAACAGTTCGGGAAATATTTTGAAGTATTAGTTGTACTAGGTTGAAAGTAGGTGGTCCACTCGGATACAAGAGAGATGGACTTTTATTAGAAAGACATTTGCTGGTATTTTTGGTTATTTATTTTTGATTTGAAAGGTTGAAGTTATTGTTTTGGTTCAGTTGAATAATTATTTGAAGAATACGTTTATTGTTTTTATTTCCCAATATATTCTTATGTGGTAGCAGAGACCTGAGTGTTCGTAAATGGAGGAAATGTTGGGGCAGTTGCAGAGGCGGATTTAGGATTTTTCCGCCCATGGGCAGTAAACTTGTGCCGCCTCATTCCAAAATAAAAATCACAGCATATTTTTGGTTTTATTAAAAATTGAAAAAAAATTGAAAAATTAAAAAAAAACAATATTAAAATTTTAAATCTAGTTTGAATTAAAAAAAAATAGCATTTTAAAGTAAGCACCTATTTTGGTTTCATTAAAAAAATTTTAAAAAGTACCCAACATTGGAAATTTGGTTTTATTAAAAATAATAGGTATAAAAAAAATGAAAAAAATAAAACAAAAACAGAAACGAATTATAAATCTAATTTAAATTTTAAAAAAGTAACATTCGAAGTATATGGCGTCGAAGACTTTA
>QBDW01006200.1:0-22132 GCA_003261595.1 Maconellicoccus hirsutus | reverse complement strand
CGAATTATAAATCTAATTTAAATTTTAAAAAAGTAACATTCGAAGTATATGGCGTCGAAGACTTTAAATCAGGGCCGGTTTTAAGGGGGGATTTTGGGTGTTACCCCACCCCCCCAAGAGGTCAAGCTCCACTCGCAATTTTTACCTATTTTAAAACACAACATCACTTTTAGTTATCTCTTCTTTAAAAAAAAAAAATTACTCATAATTTATGGAACCTAACCCCCCCCCAACGAACAATCCTAAAACCGGCCCTGATGGGTTTTTGTGAGACTTTGGCGCAACTTGAGACAAAAATTTTTGAAACAAAAATTGCTGCAAATTTAATGAGGAACATTTTTTATTGAAATCAGTTTTTTGTATTTCTCAAATTTCATTAAATTTTTGCCACATTGTTTTAGTCTTGCGAACGAAATAACTCAGTTGGGACATTTTTGTAAAGCTTAGGGTAACTGTATCAAATTTTAATTTTTTTTTGCCACTTTTGTATTATTCATTAAGTGCCTCCCCCTCCCTTCATTGTATTGAAATTTTTACTGATTGAGAACACGATTTGAGCGTTGGAAGTTGTAAAAGAAATTCCCAATAAAAAATTCGGCCTCGATAATAGTTTGTTTTTCGAAACACGAAAGATTTTCGTAAAATATCCGAATTCAAAACGTTAATTAATTTTACGTATCGAAATAAAGGAAAGGTGTATTTATTCGAAAAGTACCCTTATCCATGAACATGGTATTTGTATAATAGTTAAACATCGTCGAATTATCAGGGTCTTCGAATTTAATTTAAGGTTTGGTTAATTTCGCTTTCAAGTTTTTCGTACGTGTATAGCATTAGCTTTGGTATAGCGAACAGATTGCGAAATTAATTCAACTGTCAATTATTAAGCTGCTAAGCGGTTCCTTTGCTTGAGACGTTTGGGTTACAAAGGTTAAAATAGTTGAAATGGTTTTTACGAGAAACCGGCGTCCCGGTTTATGAAATTTTCAATGCAGAAAAGCTAAACCGCGTAATGTGATATTTTCATTAACTCATCGTAAAACCAGTAGCTTAACGATGAATTACTATTGTAACGTGAAAAAACCGCAATAATGGAAAGAGACAGAAAACCCGTAGAGCTTTCGGCTAAACTAACCATAGAAGGTTATTTCGAATCTGAAATCTAAAATAGATTTGATTGAAAGGAAAATTCGCTTTAAAAAAAAGTTTCAACGCGGAAAACATTGGCGTTGAAAAAATAGAGAAAAGCAATCACGCGTAAGTATGTCCTTTTCGTTTATTTTTTTTACGCTTTGCCGCGGTTGCCAATGTTTATTTCATGAGATAACAGTTTCAGTCGAACTGAAAAATCCGTGTTTCGTAATAGCGGATTTAGAAAACAACACCGGCTAATGCCAGCGGCGATGAAATTTTGCCCAGCGTCGGTTTATTTTCTATGAAACGATACGGTAATTTTTTTTTTCGAAGTGGAGAAATTGGCGAATTTATGGTATTCAAATATCATCGAGGTTTCATGTATTATCCCGAAACGTCGATTCCATTATTGACCCTGGTTCTGGAGGAGCGATTTTTTTACCCGAGGATTATACTATGATTTATGCGATGGTGGAAAATAAAGTGTAAATTCGCCTAAGCTGATTTTTTTTACGGTTGGTTGTTCGCGTATTATTAGTGATTTTTTTAGGCTTTAGGAAATCTGGACATCGACAGAGTTTCCTGTCGTCGTGATCCGAAACAATGGTACGTTGATTTGTAAATCATTCGAAAATAAGGTTTTCTCGTATACACGAGTGTATTTTAAGTATGGTGCTATGTAATCAGGATTTGTTATATTTTTACTTAAGACTTGGTACATTGTTTCTTTAACAAGATGTTAAAATATAATTTCCGATGGGTTTTACGGAGGATTGCAGATGTGTGGTGTACTACTTTGAAGTACATAAACCATCTGTTCGGCTTTATTGACGAGCCTTGCGACGGCATTTTAATGCTCTTCAATGGCGTGTTCTTTCGTCTGCATAACGAGACGTATTTTTCGGACAACGATGTAATTTGGGTGAATTTGTTTTTCCGAATGGTAGCGGAGTGGCATTTTAAGAATTGGACCCAAGTTTGATTATAGATGAAGAGGTAAGGAGGGGATTGTACGTGATGAGTATGTGTATGCAGGGTATAGTGTTTTTTTTGTAGCATTTTTTTCCTTTATACCTTTATAAGCCAGTGAAATTTCAAGTCCGTTGGTGAAGCAGAGGATGTACAGGTACACGTTTTCAAATTTTGTCAAGATTAAGGGTGTTGATTTTATTTTTTTTAGATTTGTACAAAGAAATATCTAGATGAAATAACAGCGAGTTGAAATTGAACCAAAAATTGAGTTTTCAGAAAGGGCACAGATATTGAAAATTGAAATACGATATATCCTTATGAGCATAACAGTTATTCGTGTTTATTTTTCACCTTCTCAAGTTACCTTGAAAATTGATCAAGTGCCGTGAACATTTCTGAAATGAAGTAGTAGTTCAAAAAGGTCATTAAAAAAGTTCAAAGTATTCGTTTTTTACCATAAGTCATCAGTTTGCGTACAAGTCCATAATACAGTATGACATTTTCATGTCGCTTCGTGACAATGATGTTCATCAGAAGACGTCATTCGATGTCACATGACACTCGCAACTATGTAACGTCGCCATAACAATGACTTGTCATCGTATCATGTTACTTGACATGCTACCATGACATGATCACATGTCACTCCTGAAAATGCCATGTCACCGCGACAATGAATAGTCATCTATGACATAGTATGGTGACACGAAAAATTACGTTTAGCAATGACTTGTTACCATATCATGTCACTTCACATGCTATCATGACATAATCACATGTCATTCCTGACAATGACACGTCACCGTGACAAATGAATAGTCATCTATGACATAGCTTTGTGACATGAAAAATTACATTCAACAATGACTTGTATCATATCACTCACCTGACTCGCTATCATGACATGATCACATGTCACCCCTGACAGTGATACGTCACCGTGACAATGAATAGTGATCTACGACATAGTATGGTGACACGAAAAATTACATTTAACAATGACTTGTTATCATATCATGTCACTTGACATGCTACCATGACACGATTACATGTCACTTGTGACAATGACACGTCACTGTGACAATGAATAGTCATCTATGACATAGTTTTGTGACATAAAAAAACGGTTACCATGACAACCACTTGACGTTTTTTTGTAACGTTTTTTCGTGAAGATCTTTTACAATGGCTTAAAACGCTCGCGAGCCCCTAAAAAATCCGGGCTCTGGGAAAACCCTCCTTTCCCCTCTCTGGTTGAGCCTAATGATGACGTCATATGATTTGATAATTTGGTTTCCATAAATGTGTTTTAATATTTCCATTTTAATAACTCACGTTTTCATTTTTCGATATTCAATTTTAATATTTAATTTATAACATTTCTTCTCGATGTTTAGAATCGGATTTTTCGATTTTGATGGTTCAAAATAAAAAAAATCTATGTTTTACAGTCAAATTCAAAAGCATGAAGAAATTCCAAATATTTCCTAAAATTTAAAAATTACTGTACTTGACGGAAATTTAAATTTTACTGATGCTGAAAAATTTTTACATTCATTTTTTGTCGTTATTGCAAATTTACAAATTTTCTTCATTTTTTTTCACAATTCTGATGGGAATTGAGTCATGAAAAAAGTCTCCGCTCGAAATTTGAAAATAAATTAGTAAAATTCCGTAATCTCGTAAACGACCAAATGAGAGATACGTTGAAGGAAATTTGAACTTATGTACCGACGACGACAATTAGCACGTCGAAAAACACGCCGACGATGGCGCCAAAAAACGCGCCGATTCAACGTGGTGACACGTTCGTTTGAAATATTACATCCGTAATTGAAATCCAACATTCCAATTATTTAAATACCGAGGCATTTAAAATGAAAATATGATGTTAAAATTGGTGTTAGCTTAAAAAATGACGATTCCACCTTTGGTTCGTGGTCCTCGCATATATTTTGTCACCGGCGTAATTATAAACTGCTTGTACGATAATGCTAAAATAATTATCTCTATGTTCGGTTCATATGTCATCAACATGACTGCATGCGTTGGTCTCGACTGTGGTCAGTGATTCATAAAATTGAGGATATGTAAGGATTCGGCGGAGTAATATCGAAGACGTGTAGGTGTTTTAATGAAGCGTGTGATGCGATAGATTTATAAATTTTTTTCTCCGTATTGGATTCTCGATAGTTTGAAAAAGGTGGTTAAATATAATAAGAAGAGAGAACGTGAAGAAGAACGAATTAAAGGAGGAAGATATGCTTAATACGTAAATCACCTCATAGTTGAACGGACTCATTACATATAAATGTTTTTCATATTGTACCGGTAATAAGTAAGAAAACGAACGTTTAAATTATTCCAATGTATCAGAATTACGACGAGCGGCTATGGTAAGAAGACGCGCGCAAACGAAGCCAACATAGGAATAAAAATTGAAGAAGGAAAAAAAATCATATCCAAAGGTTACGACAAAGCCACTGAATTAATCCTCTCTTTCTTCAGACCTTGGAAATCACAAACCAGTACAAATACAATCGTAAGTATAATATTTTCAATTTAACGAAGCAAAAGTTCATAAACGTGTCATCTCTTAGCATTAATTACAATCCAGTCTGCTTTTAGCTGGCCATTGTATGCTTCCCATGTGGTAAAGAGTGGTTAAAGTAGCGAACGAAAACGCGAATGGAAAACCGATGGCTCGTCGTGTATCAACTATACCTCGAACATTACATTTCCACAACTCAATAGGTGATTTTTACCGTTTAAATGGTCGCTGGTATTACGCCGCTTTGGTCAGCTGATGGGAATCGATATAGGATGCTAATTTGGAAACCCTTGAGATGATCTGCGTTCCCGTCGTACCAACTATGTTTTGATTTAACATTCTGTTGCGGTGATAAAACGATAAAACATAAATTTTAAGTGAAAAAAAAATAAAGGTTATTTTTCAACTCCTTTCTTCATATTTTTCTCAACCGAAGGTTTTGCCCGAGCTAATTCGCGCTTCTTTTCCCATATGTCGTAGTTTTAGCGAAAAACAATTAAGCGAGGTTCATAAAGCTTAATTATTGCGAGGTGTCGTATCAAATGTCGAAAATTCAACTTGGCTCGTTATGCAGCTGCGTTCTCGGTTCGAAATTAATAGTGTTGGTTTTTTTCCTCGTATTTTCCTCATATGATGCGATGGTATGCTCTATGACCGTTTGTGGATGTCCGTACAATCCGGTAATTCCGGTATTTGCCCGGAATCTATCGTAATTTAAGAAATACATTTCGCGAAGCGTTTCCTTCCTCCGGCCTTTTGACCAGAATGCTGCAATGAGTAATAACAATGAGATGAGTGATTATAGTAGAATTTCGTTTGAGGTGTTAGGTTCTACGCAGCATATCGAGGGATGCCGATTGAGTTATTATGTCAGAATTATCATTTATCTGTTTGAATCTCGATATGGTTTTTTACTAGTTGATTGATTTGATGTATGAGATTATCGACCGTAATTGAGATGTTAATGAAATGATAAATGGAGGTTATATTTTAGGAACCTGAAAAAGTAGATTAGGTTTTTATTTCATTGTGGATGTTTATAGACGCGATTTCTCATCTATTTTATCACTAAGTATTTAGATAGTGGTTATGCATGATAAAAATAACGGAAATCACTGCTGATAAGGTTGCATTGGAATTGATTTAAAACAAGTACTGTAAAAATCATTGATAAAGTAATAGTTCAGTGGAAATATACGTCAAATTAAAACGACGTGCAACATATGTATTTAAATTGAGACGAATTCAACAAAAAATAGAAAATAAGAACCCCAAGAAGGAGGGGGCTGTTCAGAATTACACAAAAAATGATTATTTTTGAAGAAAGGTCGTGGAAAAAAGTTCCACCCGGTTATTTTCATGGTTTTATTTTTGTTGAAATTTTTGAAATTCATAAAATTAGGATTTTTGGGCAAAATTATAGATTTTGATATTTTCATATCTTGGCTATGGCACATAAAATCAAAAATCGTCACGAAAAAGTGTTTCAAAAACGCGTCACGCGATTGTCACGGCGAGTGTCACGCTCATGAGTAATGATCTTGATATATGCATTTCATGATAACATGTCACCATTGTTATGGTGACATATTATGATCATGAGGGACATGTATATGAAGTCACAAGTCGTTGTCATGACGACGTGTCAAACTCATGGATGATTCATGACACTTTCACCTTATCATAACAACTCACAAGTGACACGTCATTGTTATGGTGGCATATCATGATCACGATGATCACGAATGACATACTATACCATAACAAGTCATTATCATGGTGACGTGTTATGATTATGATTGACACGTGATATGCAATGACTTGTTATGATGAAGGTCATTGGAATGGTCAAGTGTCAGGGTCACGAGTGATGTGTGATCATGTCATGCTAATTTTGTACAAAAATTGTGAAGCAAAAAAATAAAACTTTTATATGAAGGCTATTTTTTTAAATCGTCGGGGTAAGTAGGTAGGGAGGTGTCGAAGAATAATTTTTTGCTTTTTCGGTTATCTTACATCAAATTGTTTTTGAAAAACTCCAAAATTATGAAAATTGCATATTTTTGTAATAAGTTAAAAATGAACAATTTTTGCTTTTTTTTCAACTTATTAAATATTTAGTAGCTCTCCTCCTTCCTTGAAATTAATATTGGCAATGGAACTGTACATTTAAAATATCGCAAAACAATAAATTTTGAATCACAAAAAAAGCTGAAATTTCCAAAGCATAACTTTTCGGAGCAGCTTCTAGTCTTAGCGACTCGCACCCGCTTTTATTTCCGAATAACGTTAGTTTAGGTACATGAAAAAAAAGATACATAAAGATACACACTTATCCGATGCATCGTGAATGATGCACGTTGCACGAAAAAGTATAAGAGCGGAAAAAAGATCATCGAGGTAGTTCGCATCTGCACAGGTATAAATTGGTTGTAACAAAACGCGCAAAGAGAGAGAGAGAGAAAACGATGCAGGGAGATGGGGAAAAAACAAGCTAAAAAGTAAAGAAACGTAAAACCAATTTGTTCGATTCTTTTGTGGAAAGTCGTATAATTTGGAATAATTCAAGCATGAATATCTGCTTAAAAGAGAAGCGAAGCTAAAAATTTAAAAATCTGTCAGTCATTGAAACAAATCAACAATATGTTACTCATTAGAAGATTATCTCATCAAACAACCTTTCAGAATGTTGAAAAGTTTTTAAAATGCGGTTTCAATATTTCTGTCAAGTTATACCGTTAACTTGTTGCCTAGGTAGGCTCTCGAAGTAGACTCGTGAGTGTTGTTGAACAGAGAGAAACATCAAAAGAGATGGAAGGAGAGAAACTATAGCGTGAAAAATGCGTGTTTTGAATAAAAAACGGTAATCTTTTAACTCGCTTATTCGGATGTCGTTAGTGGGTATGGTTCATCTTTGGCAATCCTGTTGCCTCCTTTAGTCGGCGATCGATTCGAGGAAAAATGGTTTTCACGAGGAAATTCTCCTTCCGAAATGGACATAATGTGTTCCGTTGTTAACCCGCATGCAGTTTGGAGAATTGTTTGAAAAAAGTATCTGGAAGTTATGTAATGTGTACAATGAAGTTTTTTTTCGCTCCTACTCCCGCTGGCCGTTTGTTTTGTTAGACGAGATAACGCAGTAGGGAAGATGAACAAAAGAGAAAACAAATATATCAAAGATGTTGAAATATTTATAGCCGATTGTCGATCTGCGTAGATATTGGAAACTCGTATCCATGATACAAAAAAACCACCACTGATGGAAAACGAAAGTACAGCCGAGGTGACTACTAGACACTATGGCCGAACCCGAAGGTCGTACAGAAGAGTCTTTTATGCGGATATTTTCAACTGTAACATCTGTATCAATTCTTGTTTCCGGATCGGTGAAACGATTTTAAACGATTTTACGTGTAAGTCTAGCGAAATGACTATTTTTGACGGTAGAAATTTAACCCCGTTGGCAAATTACCTTCGTAAGAATAAACATGTACTCGTCTGGTATTATGAAATCGCCGCCAATGTAAGATATGAAAGCTGCGCGGTAGCGAACAACGTTAAGTTTTTAAACAAATCATTAAAAATATGTTCAACGCTGACAGATTTATTAGGCTCGAATGAGTCGTCGTTATGTCTAACGTTTAGTCTACAAGGGGTACTGCGGATGGAGTTTGAACTGAATAGTGCCGGGTACGCGATGAAGAGTTATGGCTTTGTTTTATTATTACTGCTGCTCATCGAGTCTCTGATAAATGGATTAAGCAGTTTGTAAATGCTGGAATGTCGTATACGACCGAGAATTACGTACTCGTGATGAACGTGTGAATTTCGTGAAGAAACGGAGTTTAGTGTGGAAAGAGAATGGAGATGGAAAATTGGTCGAATTTGCGGGCAGATTATCTTCGAGTTTGTTACAATGAAAAGAAAGTGTATTTAGATAAGTGGCTTAATAAAGAGGTCAAGATTATCGAAAGGGAAGGGGGATGGAGAAGGCGTGTCCTATTCTATGTTTGAAAAATTTGAAAATCCCCTCCCCCATATTTCAGGAAAACGAGTTGCATTATACATGCATGACCCATCCCCGATCCAACAGCCCCAATGTAAAAAATCGTACATCTTTGTGCTGAAATATCAAAATTTTTGGCCCCATTTCGTTCCGGCAATTTTTTAGTCCTCCATTTTGAATTATAAAATTGGAAAATTATTGATAAAAAATGAAAATTTCCCTCCTCGAAAAAATTGTGGCCAAAGCTACGACTTGACGACTTAAATGTGGATTTCTTATAAATGTTTTTATTGCAACAAATGAGTCGGAAATGCATTCTTGACAAAATTTTGTAATTTGTTACTTTTTTTGTTAATGAGTAATGACGTTGTATCACATTAATTGAATTTTCATGTTTTGGCTATGGCACATAAAATCGAAAATTGTCACAAGAAATCGTCACGAAAAAGCGTCACGCGGTTGTCATGGTAACCGTCGTCATGGTGACGTGTCATTCTCGTGAATGACGATCTTAATATTTTCGTGTCATGATAACATGTCATTGTAATGGTGACATATCATGATCATGAGTAACATACTATACCGTAACAAGTCATCATCATTGTGACGTATTATGTGGCATGTGACGTCAAATAACGTCTTCTAACGAACATCATTGTCGCGAAGTGACATGAATATGTCACACTGTGTTGCGGACTTGTACGCAAGCTGGTTTTTAGCAATCACTTATGCTATTTTTTTTCCTTTTTATCACAAAATTGAAATTAAAATTGTACCCCGACTCCTTTTAATAAATATTTTTAGAAAATTTCTCCTCGCCCCCCCCTGTGTATGAGCCATGCTCAGCTTTCTTACCTATATTTAATAATTTTTGGAAACTCAAACTTACGAGTAATTGTTGATGAATTTCTCTATCAAATATTCTAATTGGAGCAGTGTGACGTCAGCATTCGAGGTGTACAGAATGATGACGTCATGACATAATTTTTGCTGAGGTAAAGAATGCAATGGACTAGATCAATGTACAAAATTACATTAAAGAAAGTTGTGGAAAACGCTATAAGAATACAATCAAACAAATTCGTAAACCGATGATGTCATCGGTCTTGTACGCGCATATGGAATGTGACTTAATGACGTCATCAAATTTGTAGCATAAACGCCAAAAGAAGAGGGGGATGGTGAGTTACAGCTTGTTTCGGTAAAATAATTATCAATTAACGATAGCTGATGATTTCTGTAACTTTTAGATTTTAAGATTTCTTGTCATCACGATGATCTAAATTATACTAGATTGATGACGTCATCGTTTAATTTGAAGTTGTTACTTATTAGACCGAATTGGATCAATAAAAGCGTCATTATTCGTTTCATGGAACTTTCATTCGACCGGATAGTTCACTTGGTGGTTAACAGAATTTACAAAAAAAAAATTATGAAAATCCTGGAACTCGTAAATTCTGAACCGATTTTAATTTTAATACGTTAATGACGTCATCGTTTGCATTTGTGGAACGTGGGTGTGAGTTGTGATTCGATTGTACATATTAACTACGTACTTATGCTGAATCGTGGAGTTTCAATAATTTTTCTGTGGAAGGTATTTAGTATTCACCTCTTTTTCATCTCCGATAAATTGCATAAATAGGTAAATAAGATAATTGGAATGAATAAGGTGTATTTTTTTTACACGGATGTATCAAAATTTACGATTTTTCGTGGAAGAAATTTCGACGCGATTATTTTCAATCATCGATTGATAAGAATCTAAAATGTCTCGTAATATCGATTATCGAACAGATGTAAAAAAGTAATAAATTCTTATTTACTCGTCGATCTCGAAGGGTTGAGCAAATTAACCCGAACGTAAAAAAGTTATCAATTCGAAGACCGAGAAACGCCCGAGGCAGAAAATAACCCAGTTCGCATATTTTTACGAACTAATTTCATTAAACGATTTATAAATCGCAAGGGAAGAAAATTAATTAAAAATCGATTAAAGTCTGTATGATTATTCATCAATTAGAATTCAGCTCCAGTGTCTGCGAGGATCTTCACGACTCCTATCGACGTTTATTGAATTACCTAGTGCGCTGTACGCAGACTTCGCAGCAGGTTTATTCTTGAACTTGTCATGTTGTGAAAAAGAGATGAAAAAAAGCAGCGATGTTGCGAAAATTAATCAAAGATCGAGACAGCAGATTCAGCCACTAACCTGCTCTCTCAATTTAAAAGTAGGAAGCCATTTTAGTAGATCAGTTTGTTTTTCGAATGCCCCTGTGATGAGATTAAACGTTAAGTCGAGTCGGCACGAGAGTACCCGAAGGTACCCGAAGTCGGTTACCGGTACAGACAATTCTGTGTTGTGAACGCGTTTCGTACTGTTTGTTTACTAGTTTTGGTGGCAGTTACGACTTTTGTTGGTCGTGTATTTGCGTATTTTTTTTTCGTGGAATATTTCGCGTTCGCATTTTTATTTGTCGAGAGAATTTTTTCGCGTTTTTTTCGCGTATCGATTCTAGTCTTTTAACGTTTTCTCTCGTTAATTGCAAATTGTATAAACATCGTATTATTTTTTCGCGATTTTAATTTTTTTCTTTCGATATAATTAACGATAATTGTGCACGGTTTTCCGATTTGGTGTTTTAGCGGTGTTTTGTGTTTTATTTTTTGCTTTTTGATACGACGAAAACAATTGGTACTTGTGGATTGTATTCTGGAAGATATTCATTCGATGATTATTCAGGTAAGCTGCGGACGCGGTGCAAGCAGCAATGGTAGTTTTTAACGATTACGCGTTAATTCGCGGTAAAACGCGGTAATTGGAGTCCTGAAATAGCGAAATTATAAACGCTCCAGTTCCTCGAGAAGCGAAGTTAAATCTTGGAAAAATACTCCACCAAGCAAGTCTGCTACCGTTATGCAGACGCTTGATTCCGATGATGACTTTATTGTCCAGTTTCGTCGATTAGCATTTTTCAATGTAATTTTAAGAAATGATTTGATAAATGCGAGAAGTAGCCAAGCTAAGCCAGGCTAAGCCATTGTTTGGTAGCATAACCTTATACGCGTTCTGCGTGTTGTTGATTTTTTGCCGATTTCGATTCGCCAAATATTCGAAAATTCCGTATATACCGATTAAATTCACGTAGAGGAAAGGTGACGTTAATTGTGTGCGAATAATGGTCTCGATATAGAATGGGTCGTAATGTTTGTGCGAGTATGCAGGCAAACCTGGGGTCGCTTTGGTTATTAATCATGGACCAAATGGCCGTTTGATTGTGCCATTGTGTGAGCCAGTAGGTAAGAGATGACATTAGGAGCACGGATGGTGAATTAGTGATGATTTTTACATTTCATTGAGGGTTTTTTCCCCATTTTTTAAGCAAAGAAAAGGTCGTGATTTGGAATTTTCTCGTTTCACTTTTTAATGATTCTGAGACGGCGATTACCAAAGGAATTCTAATTGTTGATTCGATAAATCGACCAATTTTACGATGCTTTGTTCGGGGCTTTTTTCTCTTTCATCAAAAATAGTGTCCTTTTTAACATATAACGCTTGTAAGTTTTTTTTTTATTGTGGAAAAAAACCAAGATTGACGACGGTGTTATTACATCTTATTCTGATAGGTTCCTTCCTTTATCAAATGTTTATTTTTATTGAGTTTTTTCTTATATTCGGGTTTTTAAGGTTTGTCGGGTTGTTTTTTTGCCTTTGTAACGAAGTTTCACTTTCTCTTTTTTTTTTATTTCTCGCGAGTTGAAAGGAAAATACACGAGTTTTGTAAAAAATTTTTCCGTGATTGCTTCGCTGTGTTTTCCTTTTATTTCGATTAAGTCACTGTGACGATGTGGCGTAGATTTAGAGAATAAAATGATCCAGAATCCGGATGATTTGTTTATGAATAAAAGTGAAATGGCAGTTGCGTTGATGAATTTTTTATTAAGATTGTAGATAAAGTTGAATCGATTGATGCGTTTTGGAATTGTATTCAGAATATATTTGGATATTGAAATTGGAAAAAATCGATAGAAATGTTTTCGATGATGATGTATTAGTGACGTTTGTTTACGTTTTTCATATTTCATATTATCAAATTATTGGATTTCGAGCGTAAGCGTTATCAGTTCTTTTCAAGTTTGATTTATTTTTACTTTTTATTCACTACGATTGCTCTACGCTCTTATCAGTTGAATTTGTCTGAATTCTGAGTGATTTTGAGTTTTTATGGATTTTTCTCGCGTTGTTGATTGATTCTACGTGTGAAACTAGTGAGGTAGGTCTGAGATGAGGTTGATGTTAACTTGGAAAAGATTTGTATGAAGTTGTTTTTTGAAAAATACTATATGCCGCTGATACATTTTGGGAGACACTGGATTTGTTATTTTAGGAGTCTGAATGAGGAATTTTTTTGGCGTATATAATTTAAAACAAATTTCAGGAAAAAATTGTCTAAAAATCGACAAATGAGCAATGTTTAGTTACTTGGGTATCTACTCGTAAAAAATTAATTTACCAAAAAAATATGATTATTTAGCATTTTCCTGGTGAACTTCTCCTCTTCTTACATTTCAAGTGTTGTTTTTCGAAAATTAGTTCTAGGAAGTATTTAAAAATAAATTTATTGGAAAAATTGTGCAGAAATCGACGAATGAGCAACGCTTAATTATTTAGGTATTAATTCGTAAAAAATTAATGTACCAAAAAAAATGGCAATAATTATGCATTTTCCTGATAAAATTCTCTTCTCGTCTCGTATCTCGAATTTTATTTTATTTATTAGAAAAAGGTGGCTAAGGTCAAGATTCGTGGTTCCATGACATTATCACATGTTTTTATATTCATTATAAAGTGCATCTTTGGATTCAAAAACGAAAAGTGACGTCATCATTCGTCATCGTTTAAGCTCTCAGATGAAATCGATATTTTACCCGCGTTTTTTCTCGTGAATATCATGTTTTACTCGAATAATAATTATGTCATAATTTACGGATAATTTTGTAACAAGTATTTCACGTCGTTAGCAATTTTTGCGTGAATGCTTTTTTTTTCGAATTGAAATCGAAATAATGGAAAGTTGCCTGATCGTCAGAACGTTATGTAATTCTAAACTTTACTCGAGTATTTCTCGTTTACGTTACATTCTACGTAATTATGTTTGCGATGCTAATTGTAGAGAATTTCATCAGCATTATTTTTAGTTATTATTAGTTTTCCCGTAAATTCATTTTTATTCGATGAAAATCCAAATAACTGAATATCGATTACCTATCAATCAAAATAACTGCTATTTTCGAGATGAATGTTGACTTTTTTTTTCTAGAAAATTTTGAATTATTTCTCAAGACTAATTCTACGAAAAAAAGCGTGTTTTCAAGGATGAATAGAAAGCCAAAGCAAAGCTTTTTCGAGCTTTTCGATAATGGTACTTAATTTTGCGTAATTTCGTGTGTCAAAAACGACGACGGAGTGGTTTCCAAAAGCGTATAATTTTTGAAATATATTACCTCTCGTGATACGCAACAATAAATTTAAAATATATGATGCGGCGCTATTCATAACGGTGCGATTATTTCAAGTGACTAATTACATAATGTAGATCATTAGACATGTTACGATATGATTTCGGATACTTGTTTTTTCATCTTGGGCTGTTCTCTTGGAAACGCGACGATATGCCAAATATTACTCAGCGTATCGGAAACAGATGATAAACCCCGAAGATACTTTCTGTTTAATTTCTCCGCTACATATAAATGGAGTCTGAAACGAATACACGTGTTCTGAGGAAGCCAGGTCTTTATGTAGTGTGTGTAATGAAGGAAAAAAATTTTCAACGTTGCTAACGAACTATATAGGTAGTTAGGTACCCCTTTTTAAAGCGGGATTTTATGTCGGAAATTATAAGACCATAGTATACTAAATGAAACATTGTTAAGATATTCAGCTCGTTATATGCCGTACTGGTACGGTCGAATATACGTAGAATGTACTGGAAATGGAATTCATTATTTTTGGTGATCTTGCTATACACGCGGCGTCGTGCAGGTGTACTTAATACGATTTTCGAACCAAAGCTGATGGCTTTTTCGGTACAGGACATTTTTTCCGAGTAATTTTCTCGCTGGTTATTATAACCTTATTGCCGTCTAGAGCGTATAAGCGAGTATTAAAAAATTTACGTAATTACGTAGCCGAAATAATTGTCGGTTATCGATGCCTTCGATGCGGAACAATATGGCTTCTATTGTTTTTTAATATAAGCATAGGATGCCGGCGATGCCGAGTGTGTTTTACGGTCTAGCGTACTTTTTTTCTCTCCAATTGCCGGTTGTAATTATTCTCCAAGTTGGTTTTCGCTGGAAGACTTCGAAATCGGAGTTTTGTGGTTTTTACACCGCGTAGTGGAAAGGCGGAAGATGGGGGATGCGGTGAAGAGAGGATTTTTACCTGAATGTAGTGATGGGTTTTTGTATTGATTTGTCATTTGGGCATCTGTGTTGTCAACTGTCTCGAAGTGATGCTCTGGCGAGGTTCTTGTATATGAAATGATAATTGGCAATCGTTTCATCTTTTTATCTGAGTTGATCGGGGTTTTTAAAGAGTATTTGGCGAGTTTTTACGAATAACGTTCAAAAAGGTCTGTTCTTAGCGTCCGTATAGTTGTTTAAAAGTCGTTCTTCAAGTTGGAAGAATTTTATCAGATGCTTGGTTAGGTTTGATGTACCTGGCACATATATCAGCACAAAGGGGTAAATACTCATATGGTCATATTCGATTATGTTGAAATTCATTTTTATTTATTTAAAAATTTAAAAAAAATTTATATGTAACACCTACTTTTCAATTTACGATATTTGCCCAAAATTTTTTTGAATAAAATAGGAGAAAATTGCCTGTATTTATTTTTTTTTTCGTATTATTCAATTGAAATACAAATTACTTTGCTACCTTCCTACTGTAAATTTATTGAAATAATTTAAAAATTCATTTAGCAGAATATATTTAAAATCAAATTCTTTAAATTAGAAGTCCATTCAAGAATGCTGGACCTGGGAAAAATTTCCCCTTGCCTTCCTTCCCTCCTTGATCGTGCTGAATTTACAAGTTGTCTAATCGATGGTTTCTTATTTTCTCTTTTCAACAATTATAATTTTGAATTAAAAAAAATTTTTTTTAGGTAAAAATTTTTCGAACGAGGCGAGAATGAAAATTGTTCACGTTTTATCACAAAAATGTGCCATTCTTATCACAGAAATGACTGCACAATTTTAAAAACTTTTGAACTTCGAAGCTCAATAACTTTTGAACGAGGGATTTCAGGTGAAAAAGGACAATTATCTTGAATTTCTCAAGAAAAAGTGCATTCAACTGGCGTACAACTCAATGATATAGCTTATGTTTGTACCTTTTTTGAACTTTGAACTTTTTGAAGCTTCGTAACTTTAAAAATAAGCTTTGGCCAGAGAAATAAACTTTATCATTGTTTTACTCACAAAAATTCAGGTGAAAACGACGTACTGCTTAATATTTTAAAGAAACTTTATTATTTCAGAAACTTTTGAACTTTGGAACTCAATAACTTTTGAACGAAGAATCGTAGATGAAAAAGGACAATTTATTGAATTTCTCGTGAAAAAATACATTCAATTATCATTCAACTCAATACCGTAGCTCAAGTTTGAATTTTTTTAAACTTTGAACTTTAAAGTTCTATAACGTTGAAAGTAAGCTTTGGTGCGGGAAATGAACGTCGCTGTCGTTTTTCTCGCGAGAAATTAGATAAATTTCAATTTTTAAATTTAAAAAAATCAAGGAGCGAAGTACCGAAGTGATACCCAAAAGGGTGACATTTTTATCACAAAAATATATGTCATTTTTATCACAAAAATTTATCATTTTTATCACGAAATTGTGCCTTTTTTTTACAAAACTGCACCATTTTTATCACGAAAATATGTTGTTTTTATCACAAAATTGTGCCGTTTTTTTTTTTTACAAAACTGCACCATTTTTATCATTTTTAAATGTTTTTTTACACACAATTTACTCGAAGTGTTTAAAACGAAAATTTTAAAAATTGACCTTTTCCATTTTTTGAGATATTTTTTTTACCGGCTGAGTATTATTTTAATGTGTAATTTGCTATTGATGTGTTTGTGAAAAAAATTGGTAATATTTAATCATGTTTGTAATGATCTATGGTTTGTGTATTAGTGAAAAATGACAACTATACTACTGTTTGGAGCATTTTGCTGGCCATAAAAAATTCATAGGGAGGGAGGGGGGGATAAACACAGACTCCTTCTGCTCTATCCCGTGACTAACTGAAAAATCGTTCCATACAGCAAAATATCTCCATAGGGATTCATCCGATTAAAAATTAAATCATTATTTTCATTTAATATTTTATTTAAAGTCCAAAATACATCCGCATTTGTACCAAAGCACATTTTCAAGAACCATGCACATAAAAAAAACACTTGTTTTTTCTTTTCCATATCGAACATCATCGAAAAGATACACTGTGGCGCAGCATCCGCGACGAATAGCAAAAAAAACGAGATAATAAAGAAAGAAAAATATTCGAAATGTGCAAATCTAATAAGAGCATGATTTTTTATTGCGCGTTGTCGCGTTGCATTCGAAATAATCGCGAATAAAGTGAATTAGAGTTGTAAAGGAAAAGTAGCACGAGAGCGTGGAAAAGAAGCTGGGAAACAAGATAAAACGTATTTTTTGCGCCCTCGTCTGTCGAATGGATATGGTTTTTTTTTCTGTTCGAGTCCGCGCGTTCGGTGTGTTCGGCGTGGTATAGGGAAATGTTTCACAAAGGGTGGAAAAATTAAATAAAATAGGTTTTCGTGATGAAAATACACAAACAAATGAACAGTTGGTGTTGGAAATTTCTCTCGGTGATATTGGATTATAAACATGGACGTCTTGACGGGCGGCGGATTAAGTGTGTTTGATAAACACGTAAAAATGCTGGATTATTTCAGACGATGAGAAAATTGGTATTTTTTATTGCTGGATATCGGACGACGGAATTATGAGAGATTTCGCTATGTGCAAATAAGAAGGGCTTGAAATTTTTCATTGAGGGTTTTTTATTATATTGATCTTGGTATTCGGTCGATATACGGGATCATTGCTTGGATTCTTTTTAATGCGCCATTGTAGGTAAACAAGGTGACAAAGATACGAGGTTTTGAAATATTCAACGTGTAGTCGTCGAAAAATACCACATCTCGTGTAAACAACGCTGGAAAATGCGAGTTTCGTATATTCCAGCACCGCACGTAGAATTTTTTATTTATTATACGGATTTTACGACGGTGTTAATTCCGGTAAAGCGTTCGAGAGTAGATACACGAAACTGTGGTAATCGTCGGACGAAAGGGAAGATAGATGGTCGATTGGACGTCACGTATTCGAAGGCAGGAAGTCAGGTGTGTCTGTCTGGAGCTGCATCAGGTGTATTCATGCCGAACTCGGTGCATTCTTCTGAGGTTTTTTTTCCTCCGATTTCCACGCATCTTACGCCGACGAGCCGAGCAAAATATCGGTTTGGTAGTTCGAGGGAAAATTTCGAGAATTTTGTTCCCATTCGGAGAATCCACGTTAGGGTCCTTTCGCTGGTTTTTACAGATTTTGCGAGATGTATAGTTAATGACTAAACTCATTTTTTCTTCTCCCCTGTTTTTTTTTTGTCTAATTTCTGGTTCTTTTGAAAAATGTCTTTTTTACGCGATGTTTTCCGTGTTGTGGTTAGGTGGGTGGTGTAAAAGGGGTGAGTTGGATACGTACATTTGCAGATGGTCTAGGGTACGGTGCGTGTGCGAAGTACGCCTTACATCGTCATGGCAAAGAGCAAAGAGCAGCGCATAGCGTTCGTAATTAAATATGTTAATGATCGTATCGAATTTCCGTTTAGTTCATCAGACCGTCGGCCGCTTCGCTACGGCTACGTTCGTCTCCTTATGTAATGGTACATTCGGCGCTCTTTTATTTGCCATGGAAGCGAGCGGAGAAGACAGCGGAAAAAAGCAAGATGGTGGTCGGTTCTTTTGTTTTTGCACCCCGCAATACAAAGGTAGGGCAGAGATGGAAAAAAAACAGCGAGATTTCGATAATAATAAATTTTCGTATTAGCTCGGGGTCTGGGCGAGGGGCGCAGGAAATACGAGCGGCGAAATTAGGGGTTGTACTGTAGGCCCCCGCGTGTCTATTCAAAATACACGATGACATGTGACGGTGCGTTGATTTACGCGACATGAAGAGTTGACGGGTATACGAACCAGTTTATTTGCGGGGTAATTACGAGCGGAGGCGAATGGTTTTTTTCGCAGCTCGTAAATTTCAACGTAAGCGAATTACCAACGTGGGGTTAATTTTTAAGCGCTCGTAAATAAAGATCGGATTTGTCGGCTCGCCTTCGCGGATACCTGCGGTGTAATAAATCGATGCGCGGATCGGCAAGTACAGGAATTTGGATGTAATGCGCGTCGGCAAGAGTGGAATTTTAAATTGAATGTACTGTGATTGGAATTGATTGGTTGGTTGTGTATGAGAGTTGGGGTTTGGCGTGGTTTTTATGCGAGTGCGTGGAAAAGTCGGTATTTTTCGGGGTATTGATGTAAACGTAATTGAAATTAATGATTTTTTTTTTCGAAAATTAACGAAAATCTCATGTTTTTTAGATTTTTCTGCATTGACAGAATATCAATCGGTAGTAAAAGTGGTGAAAGTTGTGAAAAAATAGTAAGTTTCGTCAAAAAGTTGTGCAAGAATGAGAAAACCCTAATGCGAAATATTTTTGAAAAAATCACACAAAAATTTGTTCATTTTTAAACGACTGGCAATTTTTTATGAATTGGTTGCAATATTTATCTTTTACGAGCTTTTTTCCATTACAAATTCTAAAAATCCCAAAAAATTGACTGAATATTTCCTATTTTTCTACGCTTTCTATTTTTTTTATTTTTACATTTTTTGTTATAAATTATCGTTTTACTACAACTTTTTTTTTTTAATTTTCCTTTACAAATTCCAAAAATTCAAATGAATAAGTCGAATATTTCTCACTTTTAATCCTATTTTTCTATCCTCTATTTTTTTTCATTTCTTCATTTTTTGTTATAAATTATCAAATCAAAAAAAAATTAACCAAGTATTTCTTATTTTTTATCCTATTTTTCTGTGCTTTCCATTTTTCTTTATTTTTTTCATTTTATGTTATAAATTATCATTTTACGACAATTTTTTCTTTAAATTTTCCATTAAAAATTTCAAGTAAAAAAAAATTGACCAAATATTTCTTTTTTTTGTTTTTTAAGATGATAATATTCTTCGCATCAAAAAAAATAGGCTTATATTAAAAAAAATTACGATGAATAAAAATTTATAAATTGATAGAATTTTCACATTTTAATAATTTTTCTACAGTGTACTTCGCTTAAATACCAAACCACCCATCGTCCTTTTTTTCTCACAAAAATTTTTTCCAAGTACGATAAAAATCTAGCGAATGTTTGAATTATAAGATCAAAAGGTCAGAACCTATTTTAAAGAAATTATCACCATTCACTATTATTCGTTGAAATAAAATATTTAGCTTCCTCCTTCCCCCGCTCTTCTCGCAAATCACAAAAATTCAATTTCTAATCAGAATCAAGGCAATGGAAAAATTCCTCTTTGAAGCAAAAAAAACTACGATGTGCACGATCCGACTCAAATCAACAAGCTTTTCCAGCATCCCTTCGGCCATCGATTCATTCCAGTCGCTCATCCATCACTACGTCGATAATTTCAAACATATTATTACGCCTGAGAAAACCCTCCAACTGAAGATATCTCATCGTAATTCTTATCCAAATAACTTAAAATCCACGTAGAGACTAGCGACGACGCGACGATTGAAAATTACTCTCATAATTTTCATAATACCATTTCAGGCATTTTATATACGCATAAACGTCTATTAATTTTCGATCTTAGGTATAGTCAATTTAATGACAGGTTCGCCTCCGGCGAACTCCGAACCTTTTTTATTTGTCTGCAAAAGAATAAGAACTCATGGCGAAATGGATTTTGAATATTACGCAATCACGATCAGTTCAAAGATCTTGGGTTCCTGGGTATCGTGGGTTTGGTGTAATTTCAGCTTTTGATTTCGCGTTGAGGATTTTCGAGAATCACGTTTCATCGTTAATAGATTTCAATTGGCAGTTGAAGATTTACGAGCATTTGGGTATAAAAGAACGAACGAAAAGTTATGATTACAATACGTCATATTGTAAGCGAGCTTCGATTAAAGAGGAATTATTTAAATTCTACAGTAATACATGTTCGGAAATGCGAGCATTTAATAAAAATCGCTTTTTTACCCGGTAATTACGCCCTTGTCTGTGAGAAAATATAGCCCGAGGTTGTAAATTATGTGGATGCTTGGATTACTTAATAAATGTATGCGAGTATGTATAACTCTAGGTACTTTATACATTTAGATACCTCTCATATCGTCTACCCCAAAAAGACGTATTATTTTTTACTCCTATGTTGTTTACAACTTAATGTTATACGTTTAAAAGCAACGAATATTAAAAGGTAACAGAGAAAAACATAAATCCATCTTCAATCAACGTATCATTATATAATAAACGGCTGCTCCGTGAATCATAGCATTTATCGGAATTCTTAAATATTACGGTCCATGATACGCGAACACGTCGGTTTTTTCAAGACATGAAAAAAAGGCGAGACAATGCTTCGATAAATTCATTAAATAAATAAACTGGCTTTGGTTTTTATCGATACCGTAGACACGATCACTCCAGTTGAAACGGTGTTTTAAAAGGTATAGACTTTTTCTAACGATCACGAGAGGGAGGCTGTGTTAACCCTTCAATTAGAAGCCATTATTTTATTACGTATTTCTTTATAGCAATAAAAGGATAGAAGGATGCAGGAGCTTTGGCCTGCGGGTTAAGAAGAGTATTTCATGTAATTATACCTACTTTTCGCTATCGGCGCCCTTTTCAGGGCTGGTAATTGTTTCGAAATCGTATTTTTCAATCGAGATGCAAGCTCGATTTGAAATCCAGAATCGCGGTTTGGCTCTTTTCTGTCTTCGTTTTGTATTTCGGCGAGAGTGTAATTTGATAATAGGGAGGTTATGGCGGATTAAGAATGTAAATTGATCTCGTACCGGGATTAGGTTTCGGTAACAGGTAGAAGGTATTATTTTATCGTGAATTTGTACACAACGTTGCTACCGGAGTTTAGCGTATGTGGCGGCGTATACAATGCAACAGATACGTCGAGGCGTAGCTTTTGTTTGAAAGACATTCGAAGGAAATGGTCAGATATTGAGGTTTTTAATACGCTTGTCTCTTAAGATGTTAACTCGTTTGAAGATTTGATACTCATCAATGGAAGAAATTCCTCGGGTGTTCGAGTTGCCGTG
>QBDW01006199.1:0-16782 GCA_003261595.1 Maconellicoccus hirsutus | reverse complement strand
TATAAATAAATGAAAATTAAAATTATTGAAGTATGAAATATAAATTAATGGAAATAAATTTTATTTAAGTAACATTGACATTTGAAAAAAAAATATATATATATATTTTATGAAAATAAGTGGTTATTAAATTAAAAAAAAAATTAAAATAAATAGTCATTTTAATCATTTTAAATAATGAAAAAAATTAGCAAAATCAACTTCCTCGGGTGGGGAAGTTTATTACAAAAACGTGATCACAACAATTACAGTGACCCATGTGTTTGCCAACCACAAGATTTCACAGACACACGAGCCACTAGGGGGGGGGGTGATACAGTCTTATTATTAAAAATTACACTAATTAAGCAATTAAATTTACAGTCTGGCTGCATTGCCCTGGACTAACCTCTCTCGTCGCTCAGATTCTGTGTGGTCGCTCGGAGGTAGTCCAGGGACTTCGGGCAGGTGTCAATTACTGCAGGACGATTCCCAGCATGCGGCGGGCACCGGTAGTAGACATGCTCCGGTGTCTGCTCTGGTGCACCGCAGGGGCGTACCGGCGAATCGCGCCTGCCACGTTTGTATAAGTAGCTGCCAAAACATCCATGCTCACTGAGGGCCTGTGGCAGCATAAAGTCCGTTTCAGTGGTGCTGTTCAGCCATGAGTCAATTTCCAGTAGGATGGTGTGCGACTACGTGGCGATCTCGCTGAAGGTCCACTGCTCCTGCTGCAGTGTCAGCAGCCTCGTCTTACCTAACCCTTTTTTTTTTTTTTTTTTTTTTCGGGGACCCCAATCCGGACTTATCCGGTGGGGCTAGTTTATTAATGAATATGGGGAAAAAGAAGTGGCTAGGGAGTGCACAGCCTACCACCACATGGTATAAGCAGTACTGTGCACTCCCAGGGGCCTAAAAATAAATTGAAGTAAAAATAAGATCAAAAGAAAATCAGAAATGAAATAAACTTAAAGCAGAACCTGAAAAGAAGCAAAAACAATAACCTGAGCAGAAATCAAAACCTGCAAAATGAAATAAAATTGAACATGAGTCACCTAACCTCTCTTTAAGATGGTACCTAGGTCTGAGCGATTTTAGGTTTAGGTGATTTTTTATAACTAAATTAAACTTAACCTGACCTCTCTTTGAGGAGGTACCGAGGCTTGAGTGATTTTTTTGTTGAAAGGAACCAACCAACAGTCTAACACCAAATAAATTGAAAATGGTCGTACAGGTACACTTTATTCTCTCCTGGAATTACATCGCCATAAGTCTACTCTTATCAGAGAAAGGACTACATCACACAACGTTGCCAGTATTAAATTATGGTTGAATTTCGCAGGCAATCTAGATTGGGCCCATTTGAAAAAAATATATTTCCTGTCATCAGTTTGTGTTTTCTTGATTTTATTGTATTCTCGATTCATCTGTATCTTCCTTGTTGGTTCAAGTTGTTTCATTTATTTTTTTGTCATTTATTTGAATCTCGCACAGTGTTGAAAAGAAGGGGGGTAAGAGATCGTATCGAATAAAAAATCACGTCGATGATTTCACTTCCAAGAATGAAAGTACATACGTAAAACAAATGGACGCGCTTTCAAGGGATGAAACACGTCGGTTTCGACATCGACAATCAACACTCGAGACGTGCTTGAAATTGATGTCTAGCGAAATATGAAAGCGACGAGAAATAAAAAGAAAATACGTAAAAATATAACAATTATGCGGTAAAATGATGAAATAAAAATCACGACTGATAAAATAATTTATCGTATTTTCTAAAGATAACGTACGCGCGAGAACAAATTGCAACACGATCGATCTAATAAAACACGAGAGGCGATTGAAAATTCGCGTATTCTGATGACATCGTTTAATACGTTATCACCTGTGAGACCACGTCCATCGGTAATGGACTCGGGAGTACCTTCCCTGTACGTCTCAGGTGTCGAGTTACTCGCGATGCTTCGTTCGAATGGTAATTAGTCGAGATATGTGTATTATTCGAACGATGTGGTTCGTGGTTCGCGTTTGCGTTAATGGGAAAATTTGACGAAGTCTAAGACGCGGTCGGCGGAGAGACCTCTCGTGTATGTGTAATAATGAAGTATCGTTTGCAGCAATGGGAGGAGATCCGAATTCCAAAGGTGGACAGATCATACAGAAATTCGGCGAAAGGATACGAAAGCTTTTGACGAAGTTTTGGATTTGGATCGTGACCATAACGTTATTCGCGATCGGAGTCACTGGTACGAAAATGACGCTGTTTAGGATTATGTACACGGCGTTGGCGTTGATATTCGTGGTCACGTTTCAGGTAAGTGGCGCTTGTGGTGAAGAGGGAGTAGTAGGTAATGCGCCATTTTACCTGTGATTTCAGTTATCTTGGGTGATTTGGAGGAAGATGATGTACGGATTTTGGTTGACGGTGATTATCATATCGATGATTATACTCGTTATGATATACACGTTCCAGTTCGAAGGTATTCCCGAGTTGTGGCAGAAGATCGGAGTAGACGAGAAGTGGTAAGTGAGAATATGCCGAAGCTAGTGTTCATTTTCTGGCTTAAAATGAACCGAAGATGTCTGTGGTTGAGAAGACAGAAAGTATCGCTATAAAAAAGAATGAATTAAATGAGTGAATTTGAATTTTTTCGCGAAATTTAGTCGCGATGCTCCAAAACATCCAATTTGAGGACCACTAAACACGAAATTTTGAGGATCCCTGGATTTAAAATTTTTACGTTGTTTTCTCGCTAAAAAAATTTTCTAAATACTTCGTTACGAATTATTTCAACGATAATGAATTTTATTCTACGCGACGTTTTTTTATTTTAAGTTCGGAGAAAATGCAAATTTTTGCCGAATTTTTTCAAATTTTGGTCACTACTGAAGTATTGTGAGTTTTGGATAAATGTTCGTAGTGAAAACTGAAATTTTCATGGAGTCTGGGGTAGATATTCCGGTATTTTGAATGCCGCAATGAATATTAATATTTTTTTTAAATTACAGGCAAGAATATATCGGTCTGGAGAAAAAAGATACCGGAGAATTATTCTTTTTCTTGATCATTCCGACATTTTTCGTCATCATCACCGTTATCCAATTAAAATATTTCCATAAAGATTTCCTACTCATATCAGATATCAAGAGCAGGTAATACGAGACAAATAGTGTGGGGTGTTTTATTGAAAATCATCTTGTAGAGTTGGAGATGAAGCAACCTTTGAGGTGTATCTTGGGTCAATTCTCGAATCATAAAAAGAAAAGTACACCAAATTGAGCTGCAGCAAGTTGCAGATTTTTTAATATCGTGGATGGAAGAATTTTTGTGGAATATTTTTGTAGATTTTATTATACTTTGTAAAAAAGTTTTTAATGGCATTTTGCCTGGTTTCAAAATTGAAGGAAAAGAGCTGAGGACATTCCCAAGTGATGTGGCGCCTTCAATTTTCAAGTTGGGCAAAAATATGTGGAATGCTTTTTTGAAAACCTCGTTGAAACTTTATGTAAAAAAATTACCGTTATTACGGAAAGGCGAATGACAGCGAAATTGTTGCAAATGTCGTTTTGTGATATAATATTAATAAGTTGTTATAATTACCATAGATTCGCAGTATTTGCGGAAATTTTTGGTAATTTACCAGTAATTTACGGTAATGTACGAGTAATTTACCTGTAATTTATAGTAATTTACGGGTAATTCACCTGTACATTGTGGTAATTTACCAGTAATTTACTGGGTATTTATGGTAATTTACTTGTGATTTGTGGTAATTTACTGGTAATTTATGGTAATTTACCCGTAATTTACGGTAATGTGCAAGTAATTTACCTGTAATTTATGGTAATTTACGAGTAATTCACCGGTACTTTATGGTAATTTGCTGGTTATCTATGGTAATTTACCAGTAACTTATGGTAATTTACCTGTAATTTGTGTTAATTTACCGGTAATTTATGGTAATTTACCAGTAACTTATGATAATTTACTAGTAATTTGTGGTCATTTACGAGTTATTTGCCGGTACTTTGTAGTAATTTACCGGTAATTTATGGTAATTCACCTATAATTTGTGGTAATTTACCAGTAACTTACTGTAATTTACTTGTAATTTGTGGTAATTTACGAGTAATTCACCTGGAATTTATGGCAATTTACCGTTAATTATTGTAATTTACCAGCAATTTAATTTATGTGATTCGCCGGCAATTTGCGATGATTTAACCATAATTTGCAGTAATTTACGGTCGTTTTGTGTATTTCACCACCAATTTACGGTGATTTTATATGCGATGCATAGATTTCTTCGTTCGATTCGAAGTGTCAGCAAGTACATCCTGAGAATTACCGATTAGGTTGCTTTATAGTCATGTGAAGGATAATCGTCTCAAACAGAAGACTCCACAAACTCGTAACAACCCCCGTTTTGTATTTTTTTCAGAGGCACAAGTACAACGAGACCTAAATCCAGACCTTCGATAATGTCGGACGACGAATACCCAACGCAAACGGAAGAAGTATCTTCGAAAACGGACGGCAGTCCGGATGACGCACAAAGTCCCGAATCGAGTAAAACGCTGGTGGATCCGGAGAACGCTCAGATTCAACCGTCCAGACCTTCATTTCACGTGTTCGGACGTAAGTTAGGGTATTAAAGCGGAGGCGAATAAATTACTCGAAATTGGTTAATTTTTATTTCCATTTCGAAGGTGCCCCGAATATTAAAACTTTACAGACGCTCGATCGGTTCAAGTTATTCGTGAAGAATTCCATCGAAGTGTTGTGGTTGTTTTCGGAACTGCACGTCAAGAAATTCATTCTTTTGTTGGTGATGCTCGTCAGCGTCTCGGAAGTGAGTTAGGAGTAGAGGAAAAGTTCGTGGCGGAGTGTAAAACGGCGTTGGTTTCAGGTGAACGTCATCCATTTTGGATTCGTTTTGGGTGCTGTGCTGGCGATGATGTTGAATTCGAAATTTCAAGATATCGTGTTGAGATTAATGTCGGTGAGCGCAGCGGTGATGCTGTTGGCTGAGATGATATTCCAAATTGATCATTTCAAGAAAGAGGATTGGTCTGCTAATTGTACAGTGAGTGTTGCCTCGAGTATGAATTTAGTTTGGGCGGAATTGAAAATAATGTGTATTTTTTACTTCCAGAGTAAAAACGATCCGAATAAGACTATTTTACCAGTAATGGGATCCGATTGGTTGGGACTTTATAAAGTGGACAATGATCATACGATGATTCAGTTACTATCCGGATATATTTGTGAGTTATTCTAGAATGAGAATTTGAGCGAAGAATTGAACTGTAGTTGATGACGTCATATATCTAGGGATCATCGTAGCGGTGACCTTTTACGTGGTTGTAATCACAAGGCAGAAATATATCAGGCATTTGAAAGGGCGGCCGTTATCTAGGTCGTTGATCCTGTTCCCGAGGATATCATACAAAGATGCGAATAGTGGTGTGCTGTCTTGTATCAAGTATTTGTTTAATTACGGATTTTATCGATTCGGTATCGAGGTCAGTGATAGAAAAATTATTTAATCGGTCACAACGAAGCGGAAATAATCGCGTATTTTTAGATCACCTTTATCGCCATCGTCATGTTGATTGGGAATCGACTGAATGTGGCGGCGTTAATATACGCGGTCTGGCTGTTGTTCTTCGTCTCCTGCAATCGAGCTACGTTGTCGAAAATTTGGTATTTTTTCAATTGGTTTGTAGCCATTACGATACCGTTGCAGTATGTCATCATTGTCGGGTTACCGCCGGAGTTGTGTTTGGGTATTTTGAACTTTGGTATTTTGAGGGTTTTTAGTGGGAACATATTGATGATTTGTTTTTGCGTAGATTTCTTCTTCACCAAAAATGAAACGTTGGCGAAAGCTTACGAATGGTTGTATTTGCCAATTAATGAAAAAAAACCTGATGCTAGCAAGTTGATATGTATGTTTGTATGTTAATTCGTGGAAATGGAACGTGAGACGTGGTTTACGTAATTTTCTGCATTTCAGGGGATTTCATTGTATTGTTGTTTGTAACAAGGCAAACGAAGGTGTTTCGTATTGAATATCAAGATCGTAATGATACTTATGCCGGTGGCTCGAATGCGTCCATTGTTCACGAAATGGAAAATCCATCTTATGTCAATCCAGTACCTGATTTTATATCTGATAAAAGGTGACTATGGTTGAATATCGCTGTATTGAAAGGATCGAGAATCGAAGTGCGACGTGTTGGTGATGAGTCCAGGATGAAGAATTGACCATGTTATATGAACTGTGAAGTATTACGTAATGGGAGCGGGGGTGGTGGAACGAAATCATTTCGTTTCGTTCTACGTAACGTTTCGATGGGGTTTTCCAATTTTGTTCCTTCACATCTCAGTAGGAGCACTGAACAAATATATTCGTCAAAAAATAATGGAAAAATCACTAATGAACGTTTAAAATTACAGTAACGGAAACGAAATGAAATATTTCGTTTTGTTCCACATTTTCTTACATTTTTTCCAAACAGAGTCGTTTTGTTTCGCATAACGTTATAAGAATTTTTTTTGGAAAAAGTGCGTTTCGTTTCGCGTTTCGTTTCTTATTTCGTTCCACCACCCCTGGATGGGAGTAACTTCTGTCTAAATCGTAAATTGGAGGAGTTTCGGCGTTTTGATTGCTTCTTCGGGTGATAGGTCAAGAAATATCGTGGATGGGGTGAATTTTCAAATAATAGGTATTTTAGAAGGCAATGAGAGTTTCAAAAACTATAAAGAGCTATATATATAGTTATCGTCTAAATAGTGAATTAGAGGAGCTACGCAGTGTTGACACTTTGTGCAGTGTAACTCTTTGTCTAAATCGTAAATTAGAGGAGCTTGAAATTTTTCACGTTGAATATTTCATTCCAAGTCGGAAATTAAAAGAATTTCATCATCTCGGGTGTTTTCCTCTAGAAATGAACTCGATTTAATTATTTATTGGTGGATTTTTGTAAATCACAGATCATATTTGGATATCATCAAACACGGAGTGTTATGCTCGTTACTGTGGATCTCATGCGCCGTGGTCTTCTTAGCCGGTACTCATAGCGTAACGTTATTTTCATTCGGTTACGTGATGGGTTCGTTTTTGATCCTATGGCAAGGCAACGATTTCTATTTACGGCCGATTAGCACGATTTTAAAATGGTGAGTCGGTGGAATGCCGGATAACCGGAAGAGTATACGATTAAAACGTGAATTTCTCGCAGGTGGAATCGTTTGCTGATTTATAACGTGAGCGTGATATTCTTCAAGGCGTTTTTCCAAATCCCCGGATGTATATTTTTAACGTTTATGAAACATAATGCCTGCGATTTGGTGAAATTACTGGGTATCGCGTGTTTGGATACGTTCTCTTTGCCGAATTCGATACTTGGTAAGATAGGCGAAATAAATCGTTGAGTCGGCGTGTTAATGCGACGGAAATATGTTTTTCAGATAATGATACGCCCGTTATCCCGAGCGTAGATCCGAATGCCCATGAAACGTGCTCGATTAAGATGGCTCCTGGTGGCCTGGGATGGGACGCGTTGTGTTTCGTTTTACTTTTATTCCAAAAAAGACTGTTTTCTAGTCATTATTTCGTCCGGATTGTGGACGAAGCTAAAGCCATGGCTGTGTTGGCTGCGAGGTTCGTACGGAATTTGAGTTTTGTATGGTTATAACGTGCTGATTGTGTATTATAAACGCAGAGGCGCCGAATTAATCGAGGAATTGAGCCAGAAACAGATTCAGAAACAGCTTGAATTGGAGAAAACGGTGCTGCAGAAGATTAAAAATAAAATGGATAGTATCAAAGCCGCGCAGAGGCGGATTCAAGGTATCAAGTCCAAGGAGCCTAGTACCCATCAAGCAGGTAATAATTACCTAGGAATACCTGTTAAATGATTATTTTTAATTGTGTATAAATTTCTTCGACGCATAAGGAAATACTTGAGGTAGTTGATAGGTAAAAGGGAAGGTGTTATTTCGGTGGTATTTCATGTATGTGGTTAATTTGATAAATAAACAGAGCCTCAAGCTCCTTTAGCGCGTGAAACGTCGCCTAGCATTTCGTCGGCGGTTTCGCAACAAGGTTTTCATACGCCGATCGAAGAAGATCTACCGACAATCGCATCTCGTCCGAATTCCTACCTACAGCCGCCCACTCCGACCTCCGCCATCATGACTGTATCCCTGGAAGGATACCTGGAACCGCAACGTATTTCCTTTGGATCTCCTCCCATGTCTCATCGACCGTTCTCGTTCGACGAATCGTGCCAGCCGTTTTCGCCGCCTTTGTACGGTTCGATAGTGTCGACTCATCGGAGGCAATCCAGCATCGGAGTGTACTCTTTGCATTGGAGTTCGAACGTGATTTTACCAAGGAGATCTATGTCCGTGTCGTCGCATCATACATGTAATAATACGATTTGAATCAGGCCGGAGCTTGAGCGGCAATGTAAATGCCATGAAGCTTGTATTTTAGCAGTGGTACTCGAAGAATCGTCGCGATGGATTTTTGCGTTTTGAATTTCGCGCGAGCAAATACGAAACGGAGGTTACACGGTATCGCTGTGTTGCGCACTAAACGCGAATTTTATGCACGCTCACGATGGCTTTCTAGTTAAGCTGGATATAGGATTTTTACGATTGTCGTCCGCAGTTTTTGGACGTATTGCGAATACGAATTATTTGTACGTAGTTTAAGTGACGCGTCGCGTCGTTTCGCTAAATGCCCAATGATTTGATTTTACCATGTATTGTATATATTTTTTAATACGATTGTAAATAAATTGGCACCCGAGATGAAGGTAGTATGTGATGACTCACGGAGTAACATTATGTTGCAGCTGTACGTTCCGGAGATTATTACATGTTCGATGATGAAGAATCTCAGAATTTAATCGAAGTAGATGACGAAGATGCCGACGAAGCCGAAGAAGAGAAAGGGAAAACGTTAGGAAAGGTAACGATATTTTTTGTTTGTTGAATGCCATCGCACTTTTTTTCATTCGAAGTATATTCGAGTCATTGGAAAGTTCCGTCAGTTGTGCTCTTTTGAATGGTTTATCGATATTACGGAGTACTTTGTCGAACGTATTTAAGCATATTGTGGGAAAAATGCGGTCGTAGTTGATAAAGATATACTTTATAATTGCTTGGTATAGTATCGGAAGAAAAACAGTATGTTAAATGTAGGTATTTCATATCGTAACGATGAACATTGGAAATATTTCCGTTATTCGATAAACGCGCTTTATTTTTGGATTACCCACAATATTTTTACGACACGATGTTATGATGGCTTTTTATAATCACCACGAAAACGTCATATTTTATTATTTCATAACGTATTAACACCTTGTTTTGAACTTTTATCTATTCACGATGATATACGATTGTTATAATTTAATGTAAAATCTCGGCTGGGGCGTTTGGCTTTGTCGCGATTTTATAGTTTATGGAAAGCGTTATGAAAAGCGATCTAAAACGCGCGCTGAAGTCCGGAGCATCGTCCGAATCAAAGAGTTCGTCTTCGAAAGTGAAATCGACGCGGTTGAGTAGAGCATCATCTTCCGATGATGTCGGAGACGAAGATGACGACGTGAGTTACACTTTTCAACAATATCACCGCTATGACGATGCTTGCGAATGCGTTTTTCTCGTGCATCTGTATTTTCTTATAAGCTTCGAATGTGTGGCATGCTATGTGCTTGTGCTATTTAAGAAGCTAAAGAGTTAACCCTTCTTTGGTCTGTTTTAATAACGCGGTAATGTGATGTGAATGGTAAGTGTTGATGTGTTAGGTTTGAATTGATGATACGAAGATCGCTGTGGAGGTAAGTTTTTCTAATAAGAGGGTGTTACGAATATGTTGCGTTTCGTTGGGATATTCATTTTAAACGTGGAGTTGCGAAGTAAGTGTATTAACCGAAAAACCATAATTGTCAAAAGGTGAGAAAAAAATGGCTGATATCTGAGGGTATGCTCTGCACTGACTGATTGATTATTTTGAACGAGACAGATTGTTCGTAAATATTGACCATTTATCCTTTGTTTACGTGTGTCAGACGAACGATAATGAACGTTCGCTATCGTCGTGAAGTTTTCCCGAAATATTTCTGTTAATTTTCAATTTTTTTTCTCATTGTCAATAGCCATCTCTAGAACAAACTGTTGAAACTTTCTGAAAATTTATTTTCAATCGCTTTTATTCACCTTCAAATCCAATTAACCCAAAATTCATTCAATTAATTAAAAAATATCTCAGCAGTCTTTATTTCAAAATCACATAAGCTATCTAATAAAACAAATTTCATCAAAATCCATGCAATATTCGTGGAAGTGTCTCGGGAAAAAGTTAGCACTGATAAGAGAAAAAAAGTGTAAACACAGAGCACACCCTGAAATTGGAAAAGTGATTTTAATAAAAAGTGAAAAATATCCTGAACTAAATTAATAAAACCTTTTTGACGTTTTTATCCAAATGGTCAAATGAAATTAGAATAATCTTGATGTTGATAATTGCGTTATTATCGATGGTGATGATAACGAAAATTTTTTCATTACTGGCAACACTGATATTGAGGGAATGTTAACACGTGCAAGACCGTTAACGCTGATTCCTGATTTTGAGTACGAATATTCATTGTAAACGATTTAGCGGGTTTTACGGCATCTTTATTTAAGCTCCAATTCCATTAGTGTTTTATTTTAATTTAACAAGTTACTGGAAATACCCACAAATACTCGATGAAGTGTTGAAATAACGTGGATTAATCGCAGTGGTACTTCTACTTCAGCGTCGAAGTCGAAGAACTAACTAATCGACTTCGACGAAATTTGTGCATTTTCAACGCATTATTTCTTAGTGTTGATTTCATATTGAGTAGTTATATTTATTGAGCAAGCTATGATAGTTGAGGAATCTACTATGTGTTGAATTTTTTGCTGTGGTAGTCTAGTATCAGATGGTAGTGCTTAACGAGCTTTCAGCTTCGAACAAATGACATAAAATTGCGATCAGAACTTGATCGACGCTACGTATTACTTGCTGCGTTGAAGAATTGATTGTAATCAGTTATGGAATTTGGTTTAACTGCATCAAACGTCGTATACTAAAGAAATAGTGCTTTCTTCATGAGTTACATCACGCAATACCAAATGGTGGCGTATGTTTGAAACTTGATATGGCGATAGAATCACATCGGTAGAGCTTGCGGTTTCATAGTGTTTCTACTGAAATAAACGAGCTATTTTAGTTTTGGAATTATTCATATTTTAAGTCACGGTGGCATAAATACATGCTAATTCATCATCGCTTTCTGTGGGTGATAGTAATCGACTACGAAACGATTACTGTTGGTGAATGCTATACTCGTGATAGTTCAGTGATTATAATTGGAATGTTATAAACAGCTGAACATCAAAGTGAATGGGACTTCGCTGCTATACTCGGTTGTTCTGATTGTTTTCATGTACTAAAACAGGGTATTCTGTTCGTTTCACTGTGTTAACAAACGGCTTTTGAAGTTTAACTTTCGAATGATTCTTGGTAATGTTAATTCGCGTGTGTTTATTCACAGAAAGACTGTTCAACTTGTCAATTCAAAAGTACCGATGCTACGACTAGTAAAGATGTCACTGATTCCATTGGCGAAGATAGCAGGTTTGTGTTGAAATTCAGTACTCTAGTGAAGGTGAATTCGAAAGAAGTAATTTTACGAATGTTTACCAGAAGTATATCGTTGCGTAAAACCAAACGAGATTCTAGTCGAAAACGTACCTCGTTTAAACGAGAAGATCGCGATAAATATGAAAAACAACGCGAACACGATAAAGGAGATTCGACCGATAGTGACGAAGGTACGTTGATGTCGTCGGATGAAGAAAGCAACGCTGTGATTAAATGCTGGGATAGTTTCGTTATGTACTTGAAGTTCGCCTTCGCATTCGTCGATAGCTGCATGGTATCTATGATACAATTCTTGAATCGTAAATCGAGAGATTACCGGTATGTCATACATGCTTTGGAGAAGGAGAAGAAAACGTTGAAAGTGAGTGATTCGATGCATCGAACGAGTTTGTAGCATCGTTATAATTTCGTTAAACCAACAGGAAACGAAAAACTTACGAATTGGTATGAGAATATTACCCGATATGAAATGGCAACCTGTACCAGCTGGGTTGAGTACTCAAAGACCTAAAAGGTAAGTGTACAATGTAACGAAGTGATTCAAGTAGAACTAATCAAAGCGTATTTTAGTCCTTTGAAAATAGAAGATTTCGAAAATCAAAGTTTCTCGGCGTCTAGTCAGCCGACGATCGTGCGTTTGATGTTGGCCATCTATCATGCTCTGATGTCGCATTCAGATATGGTTTGTTATTTCGCTGTCTTCATGTTGCAAATCGTCAGTCCGACGTTGACTTCGTTGCCGTTACCGTTGATGGTGTTTTTCTGGGGTACGCTTAGTATGCCGAGACCTACGAAACGATTTTGGGTCACGATTATCGCGTATACAGAGGTATTTATTATTATATGACGTATTGTACTTGATAAATCGGTATACAGTATACACGAGAACGCGTGCAAGTTGTGCGCATGCGCGGTAATTATTAGTTCGCGAAGTCGATAGGTTCCGTTACTCGTTTGTCGAATAAGGTTTGCGCATGCGCGTAAGAATTTTCGCGTTGATTTTATTCATTTTACGAATTTTCTAGTTTAAATAATGGAATTTGTGTTATTTCAGTTTGTCGTTGTGGTGAAGAATATCTTTAAATCGGAGATATTTGCATTTAATAAATACAAAATACCGTCAAGTGCGCCATTCAATTATATTCGTATGTTTGGTATAGAATCTGGTAAAAACGACGCCTTCTTCGATCTCATATTATTACTAGCGGTGTTTTTCCACAGGTAATTAACGTATGGAAGATTTTCTCCCCGATTACCCTCTCTCATATTGATTGCTTTGTTGTAGATCAACGTTGAAATCTTTAGGATTATGGAAAAGCGCGGAAGAATTTCATAAAGACAACAAAGCGACGAATTTGATGAATTTAAATTACGTCGAGCCTTCTAGAAACTCGATAATTTCGGGTGGCGATAGCGACGTCACGACCGAGATGACTACTGTTAATTTGGTAATTCAGGAGCCCTACGCGAGCGAAGATTTACCCGGTCAGAGTACCGATTCGTATCAAAATCAGACGGTCATTCCGCAGGTGAAAGTGAACAGTCGTAGTTTGGATGCTTCGGACGAGAACATATTCCAGTAAGTAAGAAACGAAGGGGTAATCGAGGTGGGATATTGATGGCGGTTGTTTTGTAGATATTTCGCGCAATCGGTGAATGGATTTTTCAACAAGTTATTAGATTCGAAAAATAGAATCGCCGATGATGTATACGCGTATATGTTCTTTTGCGATTTCTGCAACATCATCGTGATCATCTTTGGATTCTCGTCATTCGGTGTAAGTGACTTGGAATGCGTCGAGATTGCGACGTATTCGGAGATGTAAATTGGTTATTTTACGATTTATAGGCGCTGAAAGGTGATGGAGGTGTTACGCAGTACATCGAAGAGAATAAAATACCCTTTGCGTTCTTGGCGATGTTAATTTTGCAATTCGCATTGATAGTCGTGGATCGGTGGTTATATCTGAGCAAATATATCTCCGGGAAATTAGTATTCCAGTATTTGCTCGTGGTCGGCGTGCATATTTGGATGTTTTTCATTCTTCCGGCGGTTACCGAAAGGTGACTTGTTACTTGAGCGACGCTACGTTCAAGAAAAAGTAGTCCGGAGTTGTAATTCTGTGATTTTCTTATTAGATCGTTCAACGCTAGTACTCCTCCTCGTATATGGTACCTGATAAAGTGCTGTTACCTGGTGTTGTCCGCCTATCAAATACGAAGCGGATATCCGACGCGAATTTTGGGTAATTTCTTATGCAAGAATTTCAACCTCGTTAACATGGTGTTGTTCAAAGTGTAAGTACGCGTTTGAATCAAGCTCTAGGAAGTAGACGTAGAATTAATTTCGTCTCGTCTCAGATTCATGATTATACCTTTTGTATACGAGCTACGAACGTTGATGGATTGGATATGGACGGAGACATCGATGACGTTGGCGGATTGGATAAAAATGGAAGATATATTCGCCCAAGTTTTCCAATTAAAAGTCAGTTTTGAAGAGTAATTACTCGATTGGCGTCCTAATCGGATGTAAACGTATTTTCCTCGTTTACAGTGTTCCCGCCGAGCGGAGAGTAAATATCCGTTACCTCGTAGTCAGAAAATCGCCGCCAAGACGAAATTTTTATACGGTGGAGGTGGCCTTGTTACCCTTTTTACCATTATATGGTTCCCATTGGTGTTATTCGCCCTCGGCGATACGGTAGGCGAGCCTAATAGACCTTCTGATATGGCGGCCAAGGTGCAAGTCAGCTCGTTCCAATCTATTTACGCTAGTTCTACGTCCAAAGTGATGAGGTAATTTGTGAATGCGATGAGAAAAGTGGAAAATTTAGTAATATGCGTTTTATAGCTTAAGCCCGGAGCAATGGTTGAAGATGAAGCAGTTATACTCGAAGTCGGCTAGAGCTCAAACATTCCTGTCTGATTATAACCCCGAAGACGTCGGTGTGGTGGTTTTGCCTCATTATTCGAGCTCCATATGGACGATTCCACCACCGGAACAGGCCGATTTGGTGAAAGAGCTGCAAGATAATACGACCTGTATGATCTAAGCTTTTATTCGTGTGTTGCGCTCGATTCGGAAATTTCATATTAACCTTTTGTAGGCGAGCATATGACCGTGGCGATGGAATGGACTCTGAATCGTCGCAGCGAGAATCCCGAATCACCGAAAACGGTTTCCGAGAAAAATGAAATCACATTGGTGGCCTCGGAGTGCGAACAGTTTCTGGAAATATTACGCGGCGTAAACGGCAGCAAAGTAACGTTGCCGCAGTTGATGCCTAAATTCCTGAAAATCACCAGTCCCGGGAAAGCGAGCCCGGTTACGCAGCTCATGAGGAAGGAAGATCGTAAGTATTGAGTGTGTGGTCGTAGTAGGGCTACGAGTAATTTGCGCCATTTTGCAGTGCTTACGGAAGACGACGACGCTCCTCCTCCGGAGATCAATCCATATGTGAATGTGACATTCGAGCTGGAGCAGGCCAACGCGCAGAATAATTCGTTCGGAGTTTGGTGGAATATCATCGAAGAAAAGCCGACGGGTGTTTTGGCGTTTTTGAATGATCTCGACGATAATGTAAGAAGTAACTTAACCGGCGATAAATCGTTGATTATTTACACGTTCAACGATAAAATGTTCCCACCTGGGTTGCTTTCGTTGATTAGCGGTAAAGGGTGAGTATAGTAGGGGTGAATTATCTAGCGGAGATCGAAGAAGTAATGGAGGTATTTTGTGTAGCATCATCGGATTATATACGACTTTTGTGATTGTTGTCGGAGCTTATGTCAAAGGGTACTTTACCGGTACATCGAGTCAGATTATGTTCGAAGATATGCCATACGTTGATAGAATATTACAAGTGAGTTGGAAAGCTACATGAGGCGAAAGATTGCAACAAATTTTATTAAACGTGTATTCTTCTATTCGCAGCTTTGTCTCGATATCTTCTTGGTAAGAGAACGACGCGAATTCGATCTGGAGGAAGATCTATTTGCCAAATTGCTATTCCTGTATAGATCTCCGGAAACGATGATAAAATGGACGAGGCCTCCGGAAGATGGCGGATTAGACGAATATTAAACGCGGGTTTTTATTTTTCGAATAATTTACACGTAAGCTGGAATTCTCAAATTTTCGAAATATGATCTTCGTATACTATGATGGTGTCGTTTTGCAGATCTGTTTTCTAGTCGTTATATTGTATGTTTGCGAATGGAGGATTTTTTTTACATTAGAGCTTCGATTTTACAAGTGGCCGCTGAATCGACGAGAAGAATGATATCGAGAAGTTCGATTTTTTACGTATTTTTCTCAACGTTTACCATTTATGGTTTTTATGTCACGAAGATTTTTATCATTGCGTCGCGTTTATGTATTGTGTGTTTAACGTGTTCTACAAATTTTTTTTCGCGCTTAGTATTATTTGTACATTGTGTTTTTTTTTCTCTATTTATCTTTTTGTGTTGAAAATGTCATTTTACAAATGAAACGTCGCTCTAGTCTCGGAAGTTCGTAATTTGCCCTGTTTTGGCGTTGACCACTGGCGCGGTTGTTTTTTTACGTCGTAGGAGTTGTTACTTATCATTGTGTATGTTTATTTTGTATTGTATGTGCTAATAAATGGTGATTTTATGAGCTTTTATCAGTAGTTCCTACATTGAAGTTGGGTCATCGGAGGAATATCGCTGAGAATAAGTCATATTCATAAAAAAAACTTCATTAAAACATGAATGATGTGAAACATGTAATATACGAAGGAAATAAATATTCCGATGTGGTGAAGCATTTCTCAGGTGTTCTTGAGGTCATACATGTGTTCAGCGACCTCAACTTGGCAAAACAAGACGTATTTCGCAAAAAATCGCCGGTCAGAACGGCGTTAATCAATTAAGATTCTACCTGTAGATTTTTCCGGACTAATAACTCAATAATCGACCCATCACACGCGTTGATCGGCGCTTACGAGCCCGAAATAATTGAATTTTCGTAATTTGTCTGCTTTTAATTTGACAAACATATGCTGCCATCTTGTAAGTGCAGTACATTCAGATTTAGATTTCAATTTTAATTATTTTG
>QBDW01006197.1:0-20976 GCA_003261595.1 Maconellicoccus hirsutus | reverse complement strand
CCTTTTCGTTTTCGAGTAAAATTTTGAAAACTACAATTTCCTCATATACAGGGTGGCCAAAAAGTCAGTTTACCCATTTTCAAAAAATTCAATATAAATTCAAATGTAAAATTAATTTTTTGCAAATCCATAAACCAACTTTATGAACACCTTGTATTAAAAAAAATCGGATTAATTTAGAAAAATGGTTAAAAATGACTCTAAATACAGGGTGTCTATGAAGTTGGTTTACCGATTTGCAAAAAATTAATTTTACATTTGAATTTAAAATGAATTTTTGGCAAATTGGTAAATCGACTTTTTGGCCACCCTGTATTACAGTTCATGTATCCAGTTTTCAACATTTTGTTACAGCGCGCTCTATGTATAATTTTGTTGTCCTCAGTCTTCTCAAATTTACTAAATTTTGAGGAAATATACTCTTCAAAGGGTGAAACAATTCTCAAATAATAACGAAAGAATTTTGAAAAGTCATCAATAAAAAAACTCAGTGTTACCATAACTATAAACTTTAACATTCTTCAAAGAAATACTAAAATCGCGAAAAAATATGAAAAATTCAAAATAATTTAGAACGTTCTTTTTAACGCGAATAGAATTCGAGTGTGAGATCACATTCGCAGTTCATTGTCACCGAAAAGCAATAATAATTGATATGCTAATTTTTCTATAGATTTTGACATTTCATATTGAACTTTGCGCCTGATTGGAAGGAAAACTCGAGTAAAAATTATCCTCAGATTTAATAATTCGTGAAAAACGAAATAGAAAGTATCTAGAGAATTTGAGGGTATACTCCGCTTTCCTCGCGTCTTTGACATCAGTCAAAAACTTGAAAATTTTTCAACTTTTACTTATATTATTTAGAAAAATTGACTGTTTCAGTGTATTAGCTTCAAAATACTTGAACATTTTTCGTCCAAATGATTGATTTTTTTTATTTTTCCATTTGAGTTATGTTAATGAGTAATGGGCTAATGACCATTATGAATAGTACAGAAATTCATATTATGAAAAACACATCAAAAAACGAAATTAAAAAAGCCAAAATTACGTTAGTTCATCTACTCCCTCCCCTCCTTCCCAAACCCGAGTCTGGCAATGGCACTTGCTAATCATGCGATTATTCGGTTGAACTAAAATATTAAAATTTTTAATTGCCTCGTGGTTCGTTTGCGAAAGGAAAAATTCACTTATGCACATTGCACATTGACACCAAAGTAGTTTTGTAAACCTTTACGAAAAATTGCAAATTCTAAAAATTACTAAAAATTATTTCTAATGAACAAAATCCTTCACGAATAACTGACCCGAGAATCATTTGACTTTTATGAATAATTAAAAAAAACTACTCGAGTAACTATTTAATTATCGGAATTTTCTCAAAAGTCGTATAAACTTTATCAAAAAAAATGTATATTAAAAATTTAATTAAATTACAGATTAAAATTTCTAAATTTTTTTGAAGTTTTGTATGTATAAAAAGACAAATTTCCTTACAAAAAATGACTGGAAAACGTAACTGTCTGCAAACCCCTCCTCCTCCTCCGCTGGACTTCTCCGTTTTCCCACTAAGATGACCTTTCTGACGTCGGACTATTTTGATAAATTCATACAATATGGTGATTAACCTTCGGTTGCTTTTTAATTGAACTTTTTTTTTTCATTGAAATCTCTTTTAGTCATAAATTTTGAAAACTTATTGCGTAATTTTAAGATTAAAACATACGCGTGTTAATGGGAGTTAATTAAATTCAATAAATCTTTTTTTTTTATTGCAGGTATGGCGTGTTATTTTTTGCTTTTTTTCTGAAGATACCGAAGAATAACATGCGTTAACGATACAATGAACGGTTAATTGTACGCAAGTATATTTACATGTTTTATTTTCTAATGTGATATCGCTTACTGTTTAGTTGATTTCTTTACTCGTTTGTTCATCTTTTCTATTGTAAATATGAATAAGTGTGTAGATTGAAATATCATGGTATGAATTTTCGTACGATGTACGAGGTCATTGTACGCATTTATCTTGTACCGATTTATATTAAACAATTTAACATCTACGCAGTTAATGCCTCGTACGAGTATTACGTTACCATGAGAAAACCACCATGGGCGATGTATCGATTGGATTTCGGCTTCGGGGTGAAAAAAATTAACCGGATAAATTTTCAAGATAGTGATAAAGACGCAGCTGTGATTTAATTGGGATTTTTGATTAGGATTATTTTTTTACGAAGGGAAATACGAGTTGGAGATCAGGTGCGATGAGGTTTGTTTTTTTTTTTCAGAGAAAGTATTCGAGTATTTTGATCGATTAGCGATATTTGTTTTCTACCTGATCTCTTATTTTTTCAAAGGAGTTTTTAGTTTTTAGCTCACTGTGCAATTGGAATTTGTTTATACTACTTTCTTTAGGAAATTTTTCTTCTTTTGTTTCTATTTATAACGTGTACTTCGATCGTGTATGCATCTTGCGCGTTTTTTTTATTACCTTTCGCTGTTTTTTCTCCGCTGCTTTATGGCGCGTAATTAGTTGGAAATTGTTGCAAGTAGTAAATTTTAGTCTAGTCGTTAATTTGCTTCATTGTAGAATGAATGTATTCGTGTACTTTCGGATATATTCAGCGCTTATCGACGAAACAACAGCGAAGTGGAACATCTTGCATAACTGTGCATAATTCTGACACGTTTGAAGTTCTCTAAAACTTTAATTACACCATAACGAGAAAAAAAATCGAAAATTTAATTATCAAGCTTCAAATTGTAAAAAAATTTACCTAATTAACGAGCTAATGGCATATTTTTGGAACTGTACTTACAAGGCAACCTTTTCAGGTCGCACTCTCAAAATTCGATGAAATTTGGCAGGATCGAAACTCACATCAAAAAAACCTCAAAGCCGAGTTTTTAGCTGCTGAATATTATTATTCGATTTTTTTACGAATTTTTAAATTTTGAATTTCTAGTTCCATCCAGAGTTGTTTTTTGCCAATACCTGGCCAATCGTTGATCCTATTGGAATTCTGAAAGCACATTAACGATAGAAAATTTGATTTCCTACAAGTTGATATATATATTTTACATCGTAGCATGCTTCGTTTTCGAGTTATCGAGCAAAAACCTAATGACAACAGTTGCATGCGATTCCAACAAAGCGCGACACCTAATCGCTACCGCGTAAGTTACGTGTCAGTTGCCGTCTCGCGTAGTTGGAATCGCTCAATACCGTTTTTTATAAGTTTTTGCTAGATAATTCGAAAACGTAATATGCTACGAAATAAAATATATATATCAACTTGTAGGAAATCAAATTTTCTATCGTTAATGTGCTTTCAGAATTCCGATAGGATCAACGATTGGCCAGGTAATCGCAAAAATCCAACTCTGAGTAGAGCTAGAAATTCAAAATTCAAAAATTCGTAAAAAATCGAATAGTGAAATTCAGCAGCTAAAAACTTGGCTTTGATGTTATTTCGAGGCGACTTCGATCATGGCAAGTTTCATCGAATTCTGAGAGTACGACCTGGGAGGGTTCCCTTTTTAAATTGATTAAATTATTAAAACTAAACTAAATTCTGCTTCCTTCACTATACACCCCGTCTCCCTATCCCCCTTCAAGTTCCATCAAGACAATACTACTCCCTTTTTAGTCGTATCCTAATTGAAAAAAATTTTAACGACTAGTTACGCATGCGCAGAACATATTCCTAAACCGTATTTCTACGTGAACCCAGACACGAGTTATGACGAGTTGGCAAATGGCCAAATTACCTCGTTATTTCCATGTTGACAATTCACTCTCAATGAAACACTGACTCATCCACATTAAAAAAAATTTCACCAAATTATCAGCTGTTTGATTTTCCTTATAAAAAAAAATTTAACACACGCTCTGCATGTGTCAGTTATATTTCATGTTTCGCTTCGCAGTTGTTAGGTTCGTAATTGTTGACGCTTTATCACGAAATATGCGACGATATTTCGCACAAAAATGGGACCAAAAAAATAATCGCGTTTAGTGCAAATTAGCTAGGAAAATGCTGAAAATTATAATTAAATTGTACCCGCTTACCATTATAATTAGACTCACCGTTTCTTCATATCGAAACAATTTGTTGAAATTTTTTAGCTTTGTGTATGTTTAAATTTATTGCAAAGAACACCAAAACAGTAACTTACAGACTGTCTTGATTCCTTTTTTTACATTTTCTTCAATTTTTTTTAATCAAGGTGTAATTTTATTACATTGTCGACTGATGTTTGTCGAAACGCGATGAAATCATTTTGTTGGAATGATTCACGCGAATTTTTTGAAATCTGGAATATCCGGGAATATGTGGAAATTTCGGATGATTTTACAAAATTACCATTTACCAAATGCCGCATGTAAATCGAAATAAAGAATTCAGTTTCGTGTAGTTTTTTTTTTCGATTTAAAAGACACGTATTTGCGGTATTTCGTTGATGTTGTCGCAAGAAAAAGTGATATTTTCTGTAATTTGCGGTATAAATGATTTTTCCATTTCTACGAGAGATTTCTCTATAATGATTTCATCGCGATGAACCGTATCACCGCTGTTTGGTCAGCGATGATTTGGTCGATTGTAATATACATTTTTATACTACAGAAGATATTGGGATATTTTCATTGTATGAAAAAAATAAAGAGAAAAACATTCCGGAATGAAATTAAGAATTAACCATATTGTAATGTTTAATAGCATATTTTACTTGTATTCTAGTCACTATAATTTACCTCCCTGTAGTTTACATTTCATGGGTTTTGGATTTGGTTTAAACCGCCGCCCGATTCGAAGAAAAATGATTTTTTTCTATTATTTATTTTATCCTAAAATATGATACCAATTGATTGTATAAGTTTTTATTGTTATATCGTTATTTGTTCTAATTTACGAAATAAATAAAAATGGTGTAAAATTTTCATTGTTTTTTGTCATCAGTTTGATGTGGGCCCGATGACGTTTGAGATTTCTTTGTTTTATTTGTTAATTAAAATTGCAGCATGAGCGAAAGTTTGATCGTCGCTTTCTTTTGATTATTAATGTGTAATTCGAAGAATGTTCTTTACACGTTTTGGACGGAATTGATAATTTTTCATAGTTTATCAAACCTATTTTGGCGATGATGATTTATGGAGAATCAAAAGAACCAATAATTGTTTATGGAACGATTTCAACTAGAAACGTATACCGCAGGTAATACAATGTTAATCGAATTTATGATCTATGGTTGTTTGTAGTACCTTTCACCTCGACTTATTCAAGCAGTTCTGTTATAAGTCGAAAATATTCGTCATTTGATAAGAGCACAACCATCGAAGCTGTCATAATGCTTCTATTCGATTCAAACTAATTATAAAACGGATCTTTTGAGTGATGAGCAGCTGATATTTTGAAAAAGGGGGTGGAGCTTATTGGAAAAATGATCAATGTGATCTAATAGGTTCTTTTTTGGGTTCAGGGCGATTGGAAAACAGAAATAGACGATTTGTGCCAAACAGAAAAGTTGAATTGAGAAATGTTTCAAATTAAACTTATTGATGATGCGCTTGACTACATTTTTCATTCGAAGTGTTTTTAAATTTAATGATTAGGTAAAGAGTTATTCCAATTTTGATGGTTTATGCTTTCCAAAAGACGAACTCATCCGTGAAATTGAGTTCCATGTACAAATTGAACTAACTTGTTATCGTTATCAGAATTTCTTCGTTATCAGTCGGATATTGTAATGAACATCAAACAGTTACGTCTGCGTGTATCGAAACTTATGTTTCCTATTGATAGTTGAACATTGTTCGAGGAATTTTTTAACGAATGTTATCGTAGTTCACGAAAACATCAGTTTTATCGAAAATATATACAAGGATGTCTGTTAGTTGAGTTATTAGTTATCAATAAAGTGCATTTTATTGATATGCAATCAATGAGCACAAGGATTCCGATGGTGATTTAATTACCTACGGAAATCAAGGCTGTAAAATTATTTTAAATTTCATCAAGAGTTTTGCGAAATGTGATACCTAATTTAAATGAAAGGTTTCATTCCAACGGATTCATCAGTTAGCATGATATGGGGACACATTGAACAACGTGGGTTATATTGAACGGCAAAGTATTTTTTCATTTAGCGCAGCCTAATGGACAGAAAAATAAGTTTTTCAAAAGAGAACAGTGTTATCAGGTAAAAGAACCTTTAAGTTATTTTGTTCTTTAAAAAGATCACACATTAAGCTCAAATGGACTTTCATTTTAAAAATAAAGCTTTAATTCCAAAAATCGCGAAATGTTTTTAAATGATATTCTGAATATCTATTTATCGAGATGCTCAACGTTTTAAAATGTCGCTGAAACAGCAACCTTGCTACGTATCTTTTTCTTAATGAGGCTACTTTGAATGGTTATTATTATAGAAGGTGAAGGAAGGGGTGATCTAAGACGCAGTGAAAATAATTTTTTTGACAGTTAATTAGAAAAAGTGGTATGAGAAAAAACATAAGCAAAAAGTACGAAACTGTTCAAAGTAGCCCCACATCACGGTAACTTAAATGAAAGGTTCATTCCAATGGAGTCGTCAGTTGTTTTTTTTTGTATGGAAAATGAAGAATACATGAACGAATCAGAGAAATCAGGAAAGAAAGTGTTGATGGCTATAATACCAGGAAAGGGTGTGCCGAAAATTTGTGGAAAAATAATTTTTACGTGTCTCGAATCGAATAAGTACTTATTGAGAATATTATCACGCTTCAAGTGCTTTTACGCTTTTGCAAATTTTTCTTAGAACTTGGTAATATTTTCAACAATAGGCACATTGAATGTTGATCGGTGATGCTTCGTACTTCTAAGCTGATTAGCTGAGTATGTTTTTTTTTGTATTATCAAATGTTTACGAAGTGCTTGCTGCTCGTTTTCAAAAACGTGCTCAGGTATTGATAAAATTCTTGGGAGTGTATTAGTCATCGATGAAACAGAAGCTGTTAAGTTTTTACTAAAACCTCAAGATACATCTCGATGTCATTGGATTCTTAAAATTTTTTCAAATTTCAACAAATGAGTTAATATCACTTTGTTGACAAAATAGTCGGAGAGTCTGCATAGAAGAGAACGGCACCCCTTGTCGATTTGACGGGACATGGTTTTTTTTTTTTTTTAAGAGGAAATCTTAGGGAACATGATAAAGTGAAAATCAAAAAAATAAAGTAGGGGAACACAAAATTAAGGCCTTTTTGATTGATATGTGAGCGATGTGGCTTCTACGGGGGAAAGAGTAGTGTACGAAAAAATTAATGATAACTAAAAATTCCTTGTGAAATTTCCTACATATTGAGTTCTTAACATTATTCACGCAGAATACAACGCTGACGAGAAAACGCGTGTAAACTTTACCATACTATATTGGCTCAATAATTTACCAAAATGAGTGATTTTTCGCTTTTTTGCCCATAACTCAAGGTGTTGTAATAGGTTTACGAAATAAAAAGCCGGCGTACCACAAAGCATCAGCTTGCTTACAAGTCCGCAACATAGTGTGACATTTTCATGTCACTCCGCGACAATGATGTCCATCAGAAGACGTCATTTGATACCACGTCACCATAACAATAACTTATCATCATATTATGCCACTTGACATGCTACCACGACATGATCACATGTCACTTCTAACCATGACAATGAATAGTCATCTATGACATAGTGTAGTGACATATTGTCATAATATGTTACTACTCAGGTTACCATACATTCCATCATAACATGATCATGAGATATCACCATGGCATGTAATGCGACATATCACCAAGACATGATCATACATCACTCACAACAATGGACACTTGACCATTGCAACGACGTTCATCATAACAAGTCATTACATATCACATGTCAATCATAACCATAACACGTCACCATGATAATGACTTGTCATTGTATGGCAGGCAGAGGGTGCCGTTTCCTTCTATGCGGACTCCTCGACTAAAACGATTTTCCAATTTGAAAATTCTGTAATGTTATACTCACGTTCGTGGAAAATTTTCGAGTCATTTGAAAACTGAAAAAGTGAAGAGGTTAATTGGTCATGTCTTATTCACGTTTTCATTGAAATTTTCACGTGCTTAGAAATATCTAGTAATGGGTCGTTTCCTCGTCTCGTTCGTTATTCCCATTAATAAAAAAAAAAATCAAATATTCGAACATGTTAATTTGTAGAAATCCTTGACATTGGTCTCATGTATCTAAGCTTCTGGTATATCGTTCACTGATTGCTAATTCAGAACCTTGCAATCTAAATATACTTACTACTTTACTTACTCATTGATTTTCGAAGAAGTAATTTTCTACAAAGAAAAGCCCCTTGATCGAATCTTCCTCCAGGTAATTTTCATCGAAGTAGTTCAAACAATTTGTTATCGCCAGAAAATAATTGCAAAAGAATCAATACCAAGATTTTGTAAAATTTACTGATAACGCGTATAATCCATGCAACATGATAAGAAACAACTAAAGGCCACAGTCAGTAGGTCAATGCGAGATCCAAGAACCTTCATCTTACTGTGTGTGTAAGAGAGTTTATTATGGAAATAAAGCCGCAAAAACTACGTGTACGGTTTGTATAACTGCATATAGCAAGTACATTAGCGTACGATTTTACATTCGTATTTTATCGCCTATGGCGAGGTAATCGACCTATGCTTGATAAGTATATGTCAACTACTTTAGTTTAAAATTAACATGAAGCGAAGTTTTCTCGTTGTTTAGACGGAACTAAATCTTTACGATTTGATTACTCTTTTTTGCTATTTGTCTCATCGTTATCAGCGTTTTATTACCAGGCTATGTCTTTCTGCATTGAAATGTAGAGTATCATATCGGAATCGTATTGGAAGTTTTTACTACAGAGGAACTCAATAGTGAAATTGAGTATGAATGGTTTAACTTCATTGTGAATAATTACGATAGAACTTCTTCGTTTCATCAAGAGTAAGTAGGTATAGTTTATCGAATGTGATTACGTTGCGAAATAATTTTTCGATTCATGATTCATTACGATTTACGAAAATATTGAGAAACATCGATAAGAGTAACAATGGATTTATAACGCGCTCGTGTTACAAAATATACAAATCATCTTGTAAAATTTCGTTGAAAATTACTCCGGTCGCGTGAAACCAAACATACCCACTTATCGTCGTTTTTCGGTAAAATTGCTTATTTTATCGTAAGTAAACATTTTCCACATGTTTATATGTAACAAATTACGTAATCAAGTTATAACAAAGCATGAATAAAATACGATTGTGAAGCGTTTTCAGCTGAAACGTGAAAAACAACTTTTTCTTTCGTTTTGGTAATTCATCAACTTATCCAAGGGTATCACGAAAGTGATGTGCGATTTTCGAGAAAAATAACTCAATCGAAAAATCATCGTAATTATGACGCGGCTTCGTAACTCGAAAAATTATAACACCTCGAATTACGAACAAATTGAAATTCTGATTATTATCTCGAAGAATTGTTTATGAAAAAACACCACACTCAAGTAGGTATAATAAAACTTCTCTGACGTCATACTGGATTATTGAGAAGATGAAAACCTTGTCGAGTTGTGGTTTGGAAATTTTTTACGCCGAAAAACAAAACAAACATTCGCGGTGGAAATTAACATTTCGTCAAAATTACCTTAAAACGAGTGAAAAAAGTTGTATGCGTTAAAAATAGGCTACATTTTTACACTAATTGTGTCTGTGCTAATTACATAATATGCTTTAAAATTGGGGAAAAAACAGGCAAAAAAAAAATACAGAATGGATTTTTTCTAAAAATTGAATTCCTAAAATAGGATTGTCCTTGTAGGTGAATTTTTTATGATTTTTAAACGTATCTGAAACGTGTAAGGTATAAGAAATTTTTTGAAAACGTGAAAAAATTTTCGCGTGCATGAAACTTGTGTTATTCGGTACCTTTACCTGAATATCGCGTGTGCAATATTCATTGAAAATTTTCTCGTATTAAAGTGGCGAAATGTAGATGGTCTTGTATTTATTATGCATTTTTACATTTGGTACAATGTTAAAGTTTGAGGAACTCGGAGATGAAACGAACGTGCAAGGTTTTTTTTTGGCGGTGAGAAAAAAAACTAGCCTGGTGACCTACACATTGATACGAGCTTCAAGTTCAACGTCTATTATCTCAGGTGTTACGTTTCTTTCTCGTATTGAGAATTCATGAGTCATTTGATCTCCGCGTTATTGCTTCAATCGCCGAAAATTTTCTTTTAAGGGAATTTTTCAAATCGCGAACAAACCAATCGGAATAATTTTGGGTTTGTGAACTTGGTAATTAGTGACGACCTTGCGGAGGATTATAATTTATGCGCTGAAATTACGATAATTTCAGTGGATAAAAAACGTGCACGGAACTTGGAACGTGGATACTTTTTGAATGAAGGTATGCAACGCACAATGGGAATACGATAATTAACAGAATTATATTTTTTCCACTTCCACGTTTTCCTGTGATGAGACGTTAGACTGCAGAAAACTGACCATTTTTGACGTACATCCGTTCAGGCAGCTTTGACTTCCACGTGAAGAGGTACTTCATCGAAGGTCAATGAAAACTTATTTCAGTAGTCTGAGGTTTTCACGAATTGAAGACTTATATCGTACGTCTTGGGAATTAATAGTCATGAATTATGATTATCGGTTATCTCTTCAAGTCGTTTATAATTATACAGAACTCTGAACCTAGATGTACTTCAGTACTGCTTGAAATAAGCTGAACAGATTTCAGCGAAGAAAAAAGTTCAAAATAGGATAAACGTAGGTACTGAGTATTAAGTGACTTTAAATTTTTAAGTAACTGTTCAACTCTGGTCATTAATTACCAGTTCAGCGCACTTTTAATTATTGATTACGTCATGAAATAATGATAAAATGACTTTTGTCGTACATCATAATCAAACACAGGTTAATTCAATGAATAACGATTAATTTATGAGTGAAACGTGTAATTGGAGAGCAGGTACGTAAGAGAACATGCTCGCGTAACATCATTCGACAGTATCGTCGAATTTATCAACGAATCAAGGTTACCTATATAAACATGTGATTGGAAAATACAGCTACATCGGAGATGATTTCAATAATTTTCAATTTTACGAGTTTCAGGTATCTATGATCAGATGGTGGACTTTTTATTATGATTTATTTTCGACTCTACGACTTTGTGTACTGGCACAATCACCTCGAAGATTTTCACAACGCCTGGTACTCTTTTACCTGAACAAATGGAGAAAATGAACAATGCGCTGATTCATTACGTCAATAATCATTGAATTCGTTTCAAAAGAACCTAAAGAAATGAAAGTTAAAATATGAAATATTATCACTATTTATAATATTACGATAGCTAAAAGGTATAACGAACAAAAGACCAACGTAAAACGAATATATGCGGCGAAATGGCGAATTATACCAAGTGATTTCTAGAAAAACAAAATTCTGCAAATAATAGGTATTTCCAAGATTTAAAGCCGCAAAGTAGACCTTGAAAGAGGTGGAAAAAAAATTGTTAACACGATTAAGTTTTTTCTGCTCTTTAGTGATGGCGGGGCTTTTACTGCATTGAAAACATGTTTTTCCATTTCCAATAACGTTGTTTATATTACAACCTTCAGAATGGTGAAATCTGTAAATTAGGAAGTTTTATTATAACTAAGGTTCAGATTTGTGAGGTAATTTTACTGTTTAATTGTTCATAGAGAATGAGATTTTCAGCAGGTGGTTTAAAATGGCTATTACGATTATTTCTTAAAAATTGTGATTCATTCTGAGCGTTATTTATTTTAATGTTTTGAACATAATGCACCTCTAACAAGTTATAATTCAACGGAATTCATAACTTGTGTATTTAAGGCGATGATAAGCATTTTAGAAAACTTTGTTTCTTCAATGTGAGCACTTACTTAAAATTTTAAGTTGAATGTAACAAACTTTAATTATTTCATTCAGAGAAATATAGCTACCAAATCAAGTACCTACCTACCTACCTACCTAGTACCTACCTACCTGCCTAGCTCCATTTTTTCAGGAAAATTTCAATAAAATCAATGTTATAAATTGCGATGCCGATCGCTGTGTGTAATCTAAAATTAAATCTATCAATTCAAAAACGCAATTCTATCAAGGTTTTTGATTTAAATAATAACTTAAACGGTTTTGTAATATTTTTATTAAATACCAGCCGCAACATGTTTTTATATTACTACTAAAAAACATATCTAATGTTGAAGTTTTTCGCAAAATTAATTATCTGTTTTGATTACAAAAATTTCAAACATCTCGTTTTTTTGTTACGATTAGACATCTAGTTTCCGTAATCAAAAGTTGAATATGATGGAATTTTTTGTTGTTTTTTTTTCGTCAGTAATAAGCATAACGCCGAAGGCTTTTTCCAACTTGTAAAATAAATGGTATAGGTATGTTTGAGATCCATGCCTATTTTATAAGTGAAGCCAATCGAAAAAATTTGATTTTAGGAATACTTTGCTAAATGAATTTTCATGTTTTTTTTTTCACATCCTGGACTTTTTCTTAGATATTTGATAACTGATAAACTTACACTAAACTACTTACTTCAGGTGTGTGATTACTTGAGCATTGTAATTACCAGGTATACGAGTAGGTATACTTAATTTTTACATTTTTTTGAGTGAAATAAATTTCTTGCAGCGGAAATATGTAGATAATAGGTAGGTATGCATACGAGAATGTACAGCTATTGTAATACCTACTTGATCATTCGTTCAAGTTTGTCAAAGAAAATTATCTTACATTCAAATGTTATGAGATTCCGTAAGAAAACAATGCTTTTAATTTTATCGTGCAAGTATGTATTTAAATATTTAATTCGTGTCGTGTAAATTAATCATACGCACAATACTGGTTTTTGTCGATTTCAAGCATCACGTATTCTAGCAAGAAGATTGTGAAGTACTTAAGATAAATACTCTCAGTCATTTTTCTCACAATTAAGTTGATTAATTAAATAAGTACCCATTAAATTATTGTAAAGTATTACACAGATCATGCATCGCAAGTGCTTTAAAACAAATATTTTCTATACCTAATACTTTCATATGAAGGTGTTTGCAAAAGTTTATACAACCATAGGAGACTTTCATCAAATTTTATATCTCTTTGAATCACAAAAAAATAACCTTTTACCTGTAAAATGGAAAATTTTGCATTAACGTGCGTTTTTTGAACTATGTATATTTTTAGATATTTTCACGTCTTGGCTATGACACACAGAATCGAAAATCGTTACGAAAAAGCGTCGCGCGGTTGTCATGGCGACGTGCCATGCTCACGAGTGACGATCCTGATATTTTCATGTCGGGATAACATATCATAAATGACAGGTCATTGTTATGGTGACATATCATGACCATAAGTGATATATATGATGACACAAGCCGTTGTCTTGGCAGCCTGTCATGCTCATGAGTGATTCCTGATATTTTCATGTTATCATAATGATTCGTAGATGACACGTCATTGTTATGGTGACATATCATGATCATAAGCTATGTATACTATACCATAACAAGTCATTATCATGGTGACGTGTTGTAGTTATGATGACATGTGATATGCAATGACTTGTTATGATGAATGCCATTGAAATGGTCAAGTGTCATGGTCGTGAGTGGCGTATGATCATGTCTTGGTGATATCTTATGGTCATGTTATGATGACATGTCATGTTGGCCTGAATAGTGACGTATTATGTTGATGTGTTATGGCGTTGCCATGGTAATAGGCGTGGTAGTGGCATAATATAATGACAAGTCATTGTTATGGTGATGTGGCATGGATGCAAATGGCATGTAACATCAAATGACGTCTTCTGGTGAACATCGTTGTTGCGGGGTGACGTGAAAATGTTACACTATGTTGAGGACTTATACGCAAGCTGATATTTAATCTTTTTTTCATTTAATTAATACTTTTTAATAAATAAGGAAGTAGCGTGCGCTCATTTTGATGCAATATGAAGAACTTTGATTATTCATGTGATTATTTACTTTATTTATTATGCGCTCCCGAAAGATTTGCAAATAATCACTAAATGATAACTTATTCGTTAAATGCATATTTTGTTTTATTTCAAATGTTAAACTTGTACTTTGAATTCAAAAATGATTATTGTTCATTGATCTCTAGTAATATTAACACGATGTAAAAAATACATCGTTGTTCAAAATAGTGTTCACTTTTTTCTTCTTTTTTTATTTTTTGATAAGAAAAACTAATTAAGTGCGTAAAATCAAGCTTTATTATTAGTAACCTTTCTTATTTCAATGACAAATATATTGTTGTTAATAAAAACTACCAACCTATTAATTATTCGAAAAACAAAAATGCTTTACATTTTCGATTTCAAAAAACCACGAACTTGATAAAATAGACCGAGTTTGATGGAAAATTTTCTTTAATGAAAAGATGTTTTAAACTTTATTTTTATTAGTTATTTAATAACCGTAATAGTAGCGTATCTGTACAGAAATCTTTTAGCTGATAAATTTGTAATATTTTTTTATAGCCTATTCCAACAATTTGAAAACTGAAAATTACGAAGCAAAAATGGATAAAAAAAGAAGATTGAGCAGGAAAGGTTAAGTAATTCTCCATAAACTATGGTACGTCTACTTACTACTTACCTACTGCTTAATTGAATATGAATTATGACAACTTTTAATTTGTTATCATTCGCAGGTATTATGAAAACATGATTGGTTATTCGATGAAAAAAACTTTTCGACAGTTTGTTTCAAAACCATAAATTGAACGAAATTAATTACGAATTTTCAACAGTGTAGATTAATCATCTTTATTTACAAGGATTTCCAACTTACAGTAACTATTTGTGTGTATTTATTGCACACACAGTGGTTTTTTCCTTATGCTTGTTCAGCGACTAAAAGGTACTCGTTTTTGTGTTTTTGTATAAGTGAAACAATTACGTTGTCTAATTACATATTTATTATGACTAAAACTATGTACATTATATAATTTTTATTGCTAGGTATATATAAAATTTTAATTTTTTATACGAATTTTGAAAAAATTAACATAAATAGACCTACGGCAGCTATATGTGATAAAGTAATACCTGCAGAATTGTGGTGTAATAGAAGATCCAAGGTGCACCAAATAAATAATTTATTTTTCCGGGGGGGGGGCACGAACAATTGGTCACCCAGTATATTTTTAGTAGGTACCTATTTTCTAGGGCCCTATCCCTGCTCAAATCGTTTCGAAGCCAACGAAAAATACCACTACATGCATATTCCTTCATGTAAAATTCTAATTTGGATCTTTCAAATTGAATAAAATTTTGAATTTTGAAAGAAAAAATTGTTTTTTGATTTCATCCTATAGAATTTTTTACGCTTTAAAATAATAGTCCTTACAAAAAATCTCCTACAATCATTCGTTTTTGCAAAAAAAAAAATTGTGTAGACGCTTCATTGTTCTCTATTTAAACGCGTGTTGAATTCGCCAACTCACGAAAGGTGGCATGCTAGGGATTCTCATTTCTCAGAGCACAATATTCATACCTCTAATATCTAAAATTCTCGTAATGGCGGAGTTTTTTCATTTTTTTTTTCAAAAATTGAAGTTTGCAATTTTGAAGTTTTTTTCAAAGTTAATAAGTGATTCCTAAAGATAATTTTACAAAAAATTCAATGCGTTAAATCACACAGGTTCCCATCTCAAAAACTGACCGAGATATATGATTTTCTTTCACGTTTCAAGCTCTCATTCTTGTTCATTGCAAAAAAATTTTTTTTTAAGTTTTCGAAAAATTGGTTATTTGCGTTTTTTGTCCTCGTTCTGTTCGCTCTTCTACGAGTATCGCTAAAAAATACGAGAGCGTCTGTAAAGATTTCATTACCGCTCCTGGCGTCAGATTTAGTAACAATAGTCGTGGGTAATATTTGCAATATCACTTTTTTATTAAAAAATCAGAAAAGTGAAAATATCGCCAATACAATGATTCAATTTTGAATAACTTTTTCAATGTCATAAATTGATTTAAAAAACAATATATTTCGTGTATGTTTCAAAATTGCAAACATTTCTTCAACTTTCGTAATTTCAAAGGTCATATTCAAGACAAAATGGTTTTTGCATTAAATTTTATAACTTGACGAGGAGGGCGACGATGGTAATAATTCGTATTTCAAATTACATTGTTGACTGATGAAACATAAATCAGCCCAAGTGACGGTTTCTTGAAAACAATTTTAACCATGCGAACTTATACTATTTATAGGTGTGTTTTTATGACCAATAAAAGGGTATAACAATTGACTACCTACATCATTGTGAAAATAAAAAAAAAATAGACGAGTCATGATAATGAAATGGAAAATTTGAATATTTTAGCGATCTCTCGTTAATTTCAAGCACACATAATGGTAAAACATATTGTTCAATATTATAAAAAAATTCTGTATAAATATCTTAATATCTTATCTTTAATAAATTATAAACGTATTTTATTTTAATTTTACTTGATGTATAATTTCAATAATGCATAGAGGTTTATAATGGAATAATTATATTGATTTATAATGATAGGATACCGGTATGTGTACTCGCATTCCCCTGTGGTGCATTTCCATTCCCATTAATGTGTCTTTTTAATAAGTTCATTATTTTTTTTATAATTTCATCAGTTTAGGTCAGTATTACGAAATTGCTTAACATAACGATTGTCAATTTGTATCATTCTGTTTCTCTATGTATATCAAATAATCAAACTTGACGGAAAAATTTCTGGGTAATGTATATTTTATTAACTTATTCTTTTCCATTGTAGAAAAAAATACAAGAATAATTTTCGATTTTTCAATTTGTTCCATTGAGCTGCATAAATCAAGTTAATTACAAAATTTTCTCATTTTGTTACCACATTGAAGTATACTTTTGAACGATTTATGCATATGCACTGCACTATGAAACGTCATCCGAAGTACTCAGAAAAAAGTACCTAGAAAACATTTTCGAGGAGGGTGTGCACCGATAATGAAATCGTGTATCTGAAAATTCATCATGTTTGAATTTTAGAAATAAATAAGAATATTCCTTCGATCAAAAATGCTCGCAAAATACCATTCGAGATGTAACACGTATCACATATCAGAAACAATTCACGGCGCATCGGCGCTTATCTATTGAATACACGCAAACTAACGCAAACTCACCGAAGGTAAATATTAAATACCATTATATAGGATAACTTTTTAATATATACATCGACCAAGTTAATAAATTCATTAATTATCTTGATATTTGCAACAAGTGCCAAAATCCGTGTCACATTTTGGTTTTTTAATTTCAACTCGTTCGATCATTGTACGAGTGTTTTTTTAAATTGAGATTTTTTTCAGATTTTCCTCCACCGACGAAGATAACCCGGCGTTAAATTACACCAACAATGCGGGAATTATTTGGGATTAGGTGAGATTAATACCGGCGTGGTTGCTGCGCTGTGCTTTAATTTAGCTTTAACATTTTTGCATTTGTTTTGGAACAAGGAATTAAGCATGTACGATAATTTGCATACTTTAACCTAGAAGGGACGACGTTTTCGTCATTCACCTAGATAAATATTCAGCTTCAATGTGTACTACGCTTTTAGATGCAGAATTACTCGCGTTGTTTAGCTATTAGATATTTATGGGAATTAATTTTTATATTTACGTGGAAAAAAGAATATTAATATATAATTTTATCAGTAACTTGGTGAAATTCTGTATTACCCGCCATTTTGCGCGCTACTTGATTAGGTACCATAAATGTACATCGAGATTTACGTCATTGTTCATAAATTCATTTCATAAGGTATGATTTTTTTTTTTATTAATGTTGAAACATTGACTGAGTCGGAAACTATTATAAAACCTCAACATCACAATTGGATGTCTCATCTGCAGTTTTATTTCGCGAAGTAATAACGTGTTTTGCGTTAAATGAATGCAAATCACTTCCTTGAGTTGAATTTTTATCCGAAAACTGAGCTTGGTACCTGACAAAAGTCATATAGTGTTTACTCGTGTTAGAACTTGAAAATCTATTATATCGAATTTAAAATACCGTGCGAAATATCAACGTAGTAATGAAGAACGGCCTCAAACAAAATCGCGTCGAGAAATTGCTTCGTAATTAAAATTAAGTAATTAAACAATATACAGTAAAGCGATTCAGTGACCATGATGAAGGAAACTAATGTGATTAGAATAAATTTGGTGACATTAAAACGGGATCCATTACGAGAATACGGTATGAGTTTTCGATTGATTGATCGAAGCCGAAATATTGAATTACAACGAATTTTAATGAGAGTAGGATTTAGCGAGATTCGACAGTAACATCTAATTTATTCAGAATTTGAGAAATAGGAAAAAAAGAACTGAAATCTTTTGCTATGCTACTTGAGATTCCTCTTTCTAATACTTTGTTTAAAGTATGAGAACTAAGTTTAGATATTAATTAATTTCATCTTTTTAAATGTAATCGTCGTGCCAAATTAAACACACACGTTCGATGAAGAAATAATTATTATATACGTTTGTAAAATATTTATGTACGCTGAGGGGAAAGAGGCTACCTATAGTTTGAACGATGCTGTCTAAAAATAATCTGCCGAAATGAGTATATATGAATTATTTATGTTACAATCATCTAACCGCATTAGAGTCGAAGGAAATACTAACTGATCTTATTCAATTCGCGAATTCATTGTGATTTTAATGACAATTAGTTTTCTATGCAACGGCATGTGATTGATATTGAGTAGGCGTAAGGAGGATGTTATACATACATTACTTTCAGTTCGGCATTCATAAACGACGAAAATTTTATTGAGAAAAAATGCTCTCTCGAAGTACCTTGCGGCTTAGCTTGTTAACTCATCAATAACAATATGTCAGTGGAATTCACAATCTAAATTTACGATCGGCTAATAATATCTAGATATGAGTTTAAATTGATGAAGGGTTGGCCTTTAAATCTACCAAATGGTTTCACTTTCGACTGTACCGCCGCGACAAAAAGACTATTTCGATGCTTTATGGATATTCGTTGCGGTAAAAGTAACGCTTCTGGTACCTTGAGTTTTTTTTTTTCCAAGACAAAAATACCAAACCAATTTGCAGTTTATCAACAAGAATTAAAAGCCATGATGACGGTGTTGCTTTCTAATTCATATTTCATCGGATAAGTTTTCAGTTCGTTTGTGTTGATTTTTTTTTTTAATATTTTTGGTATCTACTCCAAGCCCTATTCTTTTCTCGTGTAATGCTTAGAGCATTTTATGGGTTCGCTATTTCATTCCAACTTTCCGAATAAATAGAAATTGTGCACATGAAACCTTTTCCATTTATCTCCATTGTTTGTGTGTATTGTAGTAAAATTTTTATATCGCGATTGCTTTCGAAGGGTGCCTTTAATGTAGGTCTTATATGTTATTCTGTGCTGGCCGTAATATTGTTTTTGATGAGGTGACATCGTCATTTCATTTATTAAAAGCGGTCCATTACCGTAATGCGGACATTCAAAATTACTTCATTCAGATAAGACGTCTGTTATGTCAGGTTTCTCGTATCTAGGTCTATAGAATCATTTATTCCTTTGGTAGGTATGCATTTTCTCTCTTTGCGTGAATATTCCGAAATTTAACCTTATTTTTAATGAATGATTTGATAAAGGTATTCATACTACGTGTACAGTAGAGAAAGACTAAAGAGTAGGTATCTTATCCATCATTTTATTCCACCGAAACTTAAAAATTCAACAGGAGGTATTTATTCATGAGACTGAATTCTTTTAATTATTTCTAGCTAATTAAAAGCATCTCAAAACGTATAAATATTCAGCTTTCAGGAAATTGATTATTTTACGTTGATTTAATTTTTTTTTTTGTCATTTTCATGTCTTGGCTATGCCAGTGTGGCATAGCCAAGGCACGAAAATGTCAAAAATCGTCACGAAAAAGCGTTACACAAAAGCGCCATGATGTTGTCATCGCAACGTGTCATGCCCATGAGTGATAATCTTGATATTTTCATGTCGTGATAACATGTCGTAGATGACAGGTCATTGTTATGGTGACATATCATGATCATGAGTGATATATTATACCATAACAAGTCATTACCGTATGTGATATGTAATGACTTGTTATGATGAGCATCGTTGGAATGGTCAAGTGTCATGGTTGTGAGTGACGTATGATCATGTCTTGGTGATATCTTATGGTCATGTTATGATGACATGTCACGTTGGCCTGAATAGTGACATATTATGTTGATGTGTCATGGCGTTGTCATGGTAATAGGCGAGGTAGTGGCATAATATAATGACAAGGAAAGCAACCGCGATCATGTCTTGGTGATATGTCGAATGACATGTCATGGTGAATCTTCGAAAGCAACCGCGATCATGTCTTGGTGATATGTCGAATGACATGTCATGGTGATATCTCATAATCATGCTGTGATGAAATGTAATCCTAACCTGAATAATAACATATCATGGTAATATGTAATGACGTTATCATGGTAATAGGTGTGGTGATGATATGTGATGACAAGTCAGGAGATTATTTTTTTTTCTCTAAACGAGTTATGCGTCGTATATCAGTTTTCAACGAAAAATATAATTTTTTCACGTCACCATACTATGTCATAGATGACTATTCCTTGTCAGAGGCGGATTTAGGATTTTTTCGCCCATGGGCAGTAAACTTGTGCCGCCTCATCTCAAAATAAAAATCACAGCATATTTTTGGTTTTATTAAAAATTGAAAAAAAATTGAAAAATTAAAAAAAAACAATATCAAAATTTTAAATCTAGTTTGAATTTAAAAAAAATAACAT
>QBDW01006196.1:0-24155 GCA_003261595.1 Maconellicoccus hirsutus | reverse complement strand
TCGTTCGGTAGCAAAATCATTCGGCCGTACAATTCGCTTTTTCACATACTACCTACGTATAGGTCGCAGAACCCGCCGCTACGGACACGCGGGAATATGCCATCATCGGGCTATCTATCGTTCGGCCGTACAATTCGCTTTTTCACATACTACCTACGTATAGGTCGCAGAACCCGCCGCTACGGACACGCGGGAATACGCTAACATCGGACTATAAACCGGTTTCAGAATCAAACCGCCAAACGAAAATCATTTCGAGCGTAACTCAACGAACATTGTCCACTACGAATACGCGAGAATACACTATCATCGGACTATAAACCAGTTCCAGAACCGGCAGTCGCAGAACCGGCATTTCGGTACTTTTTGCCAAACCGCCAAACGAAAATCATTTCGACCGTAACTCAACGAACATCGTCCACTACGAACACGCGGGAAAACGCTAACATCGGGGTATGCCTCGGTTCCAGAACCGGGTCCCAGAACCGGCTTTTTCTATCTACTTAAATTCATATTCATCGCTAGGTCAGAAATAGGAATCAGCATTTTCTAATGTATGCTCAACGCTAATGTAATGACGACTGAGACTGCATAACGTATACTACATTTTACTTTTTTTCTTTTCTAAGGATGAATACGAAGGATCTGGATGTGATATCGAAAGCGTCAACTTTTCTGTTTGCGTTGGAAAATTTTCTCATCTCGTTGACTTAGTTACAATTGGTGGTAAAATACTAGATGACGTTAAAAGTTCCACTGTAGTTAATGAGCAATCGGTAATAATCGAAGTTTTATATATGTGTGAACAATTCAAAAAGACTTCCGAACATGTTATGGAAACTTGTAAACGTTTTCAAAACTGTTATCCTATCGTAAATCCGGACCATCCCATAGACCAAAGCCAGAATTCAGGTAATGAAACGCTTGTTCAACATGACCCTGGTATTCGCAAAAAAATTGAAACAGATAATGAAAGAGAATACCTAATTTCTTTGGGTCCTCATCAACCAAACCTATTAGTATTTCCATCAGATGGGAAAAATCGATTTAATAAGAACTGGTATCGCGAATTTGAATTTCTCGAATACAGCACAGCAAAAGATGCAGCTTTTTGTTTCGTTTGTTCCCTTTTTCCTTCTTCCTCGAAAAATAAGTGGAATGAAGGTGGTGTACGCAATTGGGGAAAAATGAAAAGCTCTGGTAGTCAAAAATCTGGAAAGCTACCACAACATTTTTCCTCTCAAATTCACAAAAAAGCTGTCAGCGATTACGTTGGATTTGTTTTCAAAAAAGGTCACATAGATTTGATGATGAATACTGAAGCCATGAAATGCTGTATCGAGAGGGAAAGAATATTGCAGTTCAATACTGAGGTAATTCGTATATTGTTCGATGTTTCCCGCACGTTGGCGCGACAATGTTTAGCTTTTCGAGGAACAGGAACAAGTTCTGACGAAGATGGCAATTTTCATCAAATGGTGAAGTTGATAGCACGACATAACCCTATTTTAAAGAAGTGGCTAGACGACAAAGATTTTCGTCCATATCATAATACTTATCTAAGTCCAGCGTCGCAAAATGAGTTTATTCAACTCCTATCGGAAGAAGTGCGTAAAAATATTCAAAATGAAATAAAAGAAACTAAATTTTACTCGGTAATGGCTGACACCACCCCCGATGCATCTCATAAAGACATGTTGTCACTGGTCGTTCGAACGGTGAATGACGAAGGAATTCCGAAAGAAAGGTTGCTTTCTATAATTGAAGCTACTGACAAAACAGGATCAGGAATTGCTAATTTAATAGTCGATAATTTAAAAAATAATAACGTCAATACAGACTATTTAGCGTTTCAATCTTATGATTTTGCATCTACCATGTCTGGTTGTTTTAATGGTGCACAAAAGGTTGTCTCAGATATCGTAGGACATAACGTTCCGTACATTCCATATCAAGCTCATCGTACAAATACTGCTGTTGAGCATTGTTCCGATATTTGTCCGATGATCAGTAATATGTTTGAAATTTTGGAAGAATTGTACGTTTTTTTCAATGCGAGTACAAAGCGATATTCCCTATTGAAAAAAGATCTCGAAATTGTAGAAAATAGTACATCACTCAAAAATTTATCAAAGACAAGGTGGACTGCTCGCGCAGAAACTCTTCAAGCTATCGTCACTTCTTATGAATCTATCGTCGAATTATTGAATTCTATTCCTACGATGAGTTCAATCACAGATTCTAATACCAAAACAAAAGCGTATGGATTGCACACCAAATTATTAAATTTTGATTTCATAGCATGCATGATGTTTATGAAATATATCATGTATAAAATGAAGTTACTAACAGAAACATTTGAATCGCAAAATTTAAACGTTGTGGATGTTTTAAAAGTTTTTGACAGCTGCCTAAAATCGTTGGAATACATAAGGAACGAATCGAAGGAAATGGATGATTTAATAGAAGCTGCAAAGATAATTTCTACGAAATTGGAGATTGATGTTGAAGCTGATTTTAACAAATTTCATCGACGCCGAAAGAGACCAAAACGATTTGATGATCACAACGACAACGAAGCTTCAATAACGTTATTGCAATTTTATAGGCAGGAGTTTTGTATGGTATTAGACAGTCTTATTGATAGGTTGAAAGAAAATTTACAGGCTGTCTTGAAAATAGTGGAGCCATTTCAAAAAATATTCGAAATTCCAGTGAAAAGAGAGAACATCACAGTTACACTCCTAAACGATTGCCTATCTCTCTACCCGGACAAGAATACGAGACCAGATTTGCATGCACTGCAGACAGAGCTGGAAACGCTCTTTGAACACTGCACAGAAGTCAAGTCCATGAAAGATGTCGTAGAAATTTGTAAAAAGCTGAACATCTTAAAATTGGCATTTCGCTTTTGTCAATTCGTCTTAACAGCTGGATACTCAGTTGCAAGTAATGAGCGTCAATTCAGCCACCTCAAATATATAAAAAATTACTTGCGATCTACTATGGGTGATGAAAGGCTGGATTCACTAATGCTTTTATTCAGCGAAAAAGATATCACTGACCAGCTACCTTTTGAAAATTTAATTAACTCTTGGGCAAAACTAAAGAATAGACGTCTTAAGGTTAAGATATAAGAGCAATTATACGACCCTCAATTTTTTGTATATTATACATGAATAAATCTTTTTTTGTGCTTGCGTTTATTTTTTGTAAAAAATTTCCAAATTTTACTAAAAAAGTTGGGAATTTGCAGCAAAAAGTTGGGATTTTTTCGAATTTTCCCCCCTTGAAAAATGACCTCGTTACGCCCCTGAGTGAGAGGGGGCGTTCAATTTCGAAATAGCTGATACGACTTTGGAGGGAAATTTTAATCTTACGAGTAAAATTGTCGTATTTTTTAGGTTTTTTCGTTTTATATACGGAATAATGAAGGAGCAGGAGCATGTCGGGCGATTAAACCTCGTGCGTCGCCATTGGTCCAAGGCGGAAATTGCTTTTGTATGGCAGAAGCGCAGGCTGAGCGCGTTGAGTAAAAGGCGAGAAGAACGAGCGGCTATCTGCGGCGACATTAAAAATACTTTATAACGTTAATATAAAGCTCGGTGTCTCGTTTAGTTATATGGATAACGGGGCGCGCGAAGCAGGGAGGGGAGGCGCTCAACGACGTACAAGGGACGACACCCGAAACGAAATTGTTTTCGAACGTCGTCGTCGTCGTGTACGACGCGGTGTATAATTAACCATTCCGAGTCAATTAAACGTTTGGGAAATGAATATAGATAAGATCGATATAATTTACCATTTACGAAGCCAGTTTGTCCGGCCGTTTTAAGAAAATGAACAGGATGCGATATTGGCGCGTGATGCGGAGCGACAGAGCGAGAACGAGGATACGTGAGGCTCTAATCTGATGGTGTTTCGGGGAACACGGGAGGAGGCGAGCGGGGGAATGTTGCGCTAACGAAAAGCGTATATGGCCGAGGGGAGGTTGTTTTGCTGTGGAAATGGTCGTTAGCCGGAGCATGGAGTTTGCCCGGCCAAATGACGTCGCGATGTGGATTTCTTCGCAAAATGCTAAATGACGTTAATTCCAGCCTTTTTGATAAAAATAATATCGTCTCGAAGATACTTTCGTGGAGTTTTTTTTAGGTCGTCGACGGAGGAGGGAATTCTTTCGTTAGGTAAATAAAGTTAAATAGTTGCGAAATCGCGTCAAGCTCGCGAGGCGATAAAGCTTTGTTCGATGAGTTTTTCCGTTTTTTAAGTTCGTTTTCTCGTCTCTTCTTCATCTGCTCTTTGTTGCTTCGGAACGATCGTCGAACGGATGGCGCTTTTTGGAGGCTTTTTATAATATTTTTTTTATTAAAAGATTTTTACTTTAATTAATTTTTCTTAGTTTTAAATTAGGATTTGATACAAGAAAAGAGCATTCGGCGTGATTAAAAAATAACGCCGATGGTGGCGTGGGAGGGCGAAGAGAAGGATTTTTAAAGAAGGGTGAATCGTTCTAGGGATGACAGGGGTCAATATGGTGAATTTTCAGGTCAGGTTCGATTTTTCTCCTCGTAATGCGAGGCTGGTGCTTTGGTGTGGATTCGTAGGGGTTGAATTATGTTTCAAGGAGGTTAGCGACATTGCAGTAATTGGTTTAACAGAGGAGGGGTGGTGGGGTAAGTTGAGTCGAAAATTTATTCGTCAAGATTTGGTTTTAGGAGAAGGGGTTGTAGTTTGATCTGAGTTTTCGGTTTTAATGCGTTGGAGGGAGGTGGCGGCACAGAATACAATTAATTTTTCACAAAAATGAAAAATTCGTAATAATTTTTTATCTTTTTGAAAGCAAAGTTGAAATTTTTGTATTATTAATCATCTATGTATATATCAATAAAAAATGTAGCTAAATTTTTATATTTTTTATTTTGTTTCAGAATTTTTCAGAATTACTATTCGTTGCTGAGTGGAGTACGATGGTGAGTGTTTTTTTCTTTAGTAAGTTTATTATTAAAATGGTCTATTTTTAGTGTTTTAAAAGAGTAAATTTGGACTAGAAAATTTCAAAATGCATCTAGTAATTATGCATTTCCCATTTTTCATTAAAAATTTGTTTTAATATGTATAGAGGAATATTCTAATGAAGTCTTAATTATTATAAATTATGTTACTTCTAATAAGGTGGTCACGGAGGTACTACCCATATCGAGGTGCTACCCCTTCATGCTATAGCAATATGTTAGGTACAATTGTTTAAGCAGTGATAAATGAATTTAAAAATGTTCTGCGTGCTGAAATACTAACATTACTTTGAAATCCCTATATCGAGGTACCAACCCCCTCATGCTACGGAAATGTGAATTGGCTTAAGTGATAGTAAATTTGATGTAGATTAAAAGTGAAGAGAACCAATTTCATTCTATATTTGATACTTTAGGAGATATATGCAAAAAACTCAGTTTTCCTTAGAATCCCCCAAATTGCCGATACTCTGGCTCCACCCCCTTGAATGTACAACATTTTTCTATAGCTAATTTGATAGGTAATTTTATATACAAGATAATATAGAACTATTTTCACCATAAGATCGGTATTTCAAAAGATATAGGAGAAAAAACGAATTTCTGGGGGTGGCAAAACCCCCGTTTTTGGGGGCAGCACACCTCCCCTGTCATATGATTTTTGATTTTCCACTAAAATCGTTAATATACCACTAACCAAATACGAATCCACTGGATTCGAATTATTTTTACCCCTAAGCCTTTTTTGACTACATCATATGGTAAGAGGGGAGGGGTGAAGGGTGAGGGGAGTGGTATAACTCAAAGGAAGTTGAGGATTTCAGTAATGTTGAGTTGGGTAATTCATTTTGAGCAAAATTCAACGTCATAATTTAGCTCAGAAATAATTCACTTTTCAATTCATTTCAACATAGTATCACGTTTTTCCATGTTTCACCCCTCTTATCTCGGCTCCTATCAACGATACAGAAAAAACTGACGCATTTTTGAAATCCTCGTTAAAAGGCGAAACTTTTTTGTCTGAACTATTTTTTAATTGGATAATTCATTTGGTCGTAATTTTCGTTCGATTGCGCGAGTTGAAAAAATTAAAACCAAAAATTTCAACTTTGGGAACCATTAAAATGTTGACAACCACTGAATGAGGGTGATCGCGGGTCAATATCTGTAAAGTGATCCTATACGAGTAATTTGAGACCAAACCCGCCCCTCTACCCCCTCCCTGACAAGAGTTATTAACCAAAACATGTGACAGAACAGGTGGTCAATTTTTGCAACTTTGGGAACCCGTGAATCGGTTTTGCAATTCGATCTCAAAAATGTGATGGTGGTTTCGGGGTCGGGAGATGGTCCCCTTTCGATGGAATATCGCAAAAATTTTATATCTTTCCACTTGAACTGTTTTGCGTTTTTTGAACGATAGACCGCTTTGGTGACCGTACTAAGTATAATGAGATCGTATTTTTTGTTTTTAATTCAAAAATCGCAAAAACCGTTGGAAAACGCGAAAATGAGGAATTATTTGATGTTAAATTGGCCATGAATTGAGTTTTTTTTTCATTTTATATTGAGTAAAATATGAAATATTTGGTCAAAATTTCACCTTCTTGAATTTCGCTTTGTTGTGTTCACTAGGACTCCTTCCAAAAAAAAGGCCGTCTCGTCGAATTGTTGTAGGAGAGGAGGGGTTGTTGCAAAACTCATCCATGTGGGCTCCTCGACCATCGGATTTAAAGATTTGCGATGATTTTTTCTTTGATTGGCGATAGAAAAAATTTCAGGAATTTTTGTTTCTCCGAAATATGAAACAAGTTTCCCGTCAAGGTCACTTTGTAGCTTCGATGTTAAAAATAAAAGAAAAATTGGCAAAGGAACGATCAAAGAATGAGATTTTTCGCCCGATGAAATAATAGAAAAAAGCTCGACTCGTGTTTATCACGAGTACTTGGCTTCTTTTTTTGGAATTTCTTTTTTTTTCGCTGGAAAATACTCTTTTATCGCTATTTCGCCGCGTATTCGTGGAATATTACGGTTTGTTATATTTTTCGTTATTAATATTTCAAGCCATTATGGTAATTTAGTCGCGTGGCGACGGCTCAAAGGTGCAAAAAGCGGTTCGCGGGGAGGTTTTTAGCTCGTGTATTTGAGCGACTATTGTTAGAGTCGAGTGGGCTAATTTGCGATCCAATTAAAGGTCGTGGTATAAATACCAAGTTTTGGGGTTTCGTGGTGTATTTGGCTTGTATGTGTGTTGAACGATGATGCTGGAGTGTGGCTGAGCATACGTGCGTGTGTTTCCAGTTACGAAAAGAATGTTACTCATACCCTCATTCTCTGCCCTTGATGTGCCGTTTGAACTACGTGTACGAGTTGGTTTTTTTTTTCAAAGATACGACGACGTTTTAAAAACATAAATCAAAAAATACGTAAATACGTTGTGAAGTTTTCATCGGACGCGTTTATCTGGTGCGAAGAAGAAAGATGATTGTAGAGCGAGGGTGCGATTTTTCATTTGCGCTTCTGTACGCAGAGCACCTTGGAGAGGGTTGGCTGGAGTACGTGAGATGAGCATATGTAGTTCGTACGTGTGTAACTAGAGTTATCGTGGATGGTGCATTTATCTTCGAGTAGCGACTTCAACATCACGAGTTGCCTGGTGACCTGGCTGAATTCCGACTATTTCTAGGTATATGTAGCCTCTATCTTGAAATTTTATCGAGTGTTTTATTCCTCGATGCACACTTCGGTGAAAAAAAAAAAAGGGAGTAGAAGTTGTAAAAATATGTCGAGTGAAAGTGATACACTAATGGAACAGTACGAAATTCAAATAAACCGAAGAGCACGGGAGAGAAGTTCTTAGATATTTTTTTGCCCCGTACACGTTACATTTTGCCTTCTGCGAGATAGAAAATCTCATCTGCGATAGCGCGATGAGCGGAAAATAAAACGTGTGTTGGGGACGCGAAAGATGACGAAATTGACGCTTTTCAAGGAAGCAGCGCCTATGGCGGTAATGCGAGTCGTGTAAGTCGCGGAGGAGAGCGTTCCCAATGGAGAGTACTTTTTGCTGCGGTAATTTGCCCTAAAAAAGAAGGCCATGTGCGTGGTACACGCCAAAAAGGAGGAACGACGAGGTGGATTTTTTCACAGTCTTATCTTCGCACAGCGATGTAATTTCTTCGCGTCGAAGTGAGCACGTCGGAGTCAATTTTCGCGAGGCGTACGATTGAAAAAGCTCATTTCCGCGACCGAACATAGCATCAGAGGTGGAAATGGCGAAAGCGAAAAATTAAACGCGCTGCGAGGACGAGGAGAAATAACGTCAAAAAACGATATCGTTTGGAAACGATCCAACACCCATTATCGAATATTCTACTCGCAGATGCGACGTTTAATTTCTCGTCGAACAGATTTTTCCCCCGGTAAACGAGTTCGAAGCATGTAAAAATCTTTCGGTAATTTGGAAAAAGAAACCAGAGAAGGTAAGTTCGTTAACGAGCTGGTGCGATAAGCCCGCAAGACGGATGAAGATTAAGAGCTTATCGAGTCCTGAAAGATGGCGAAGTCGAGGTTACCAGTATCGCAGATAAGGATGCAGGAGTAAGAAAGGATGGAAGACGTTAACCGATACGACGTGACACGACGAAGAAAAATAACGAATAAATTTACCGAAAAATTGACGCCTTTCTTACGTGCAGACGGGATGCAAGAAGATTTACCTAATGCGGTTTATCAAAGTGTTATCTATCCCATTTTGTTGTCACTCTTCTTGAAATCACGTCATGCGGCATGTATTAAACGTCATGTCACAAGTCACGTTTTTTGAAGCCGCGGCATGTATCACGCTAGATCACGTCATGTTTTGAGACGTCGCGTTTTCTTTTTTGGAGCAATATGCCACGTTCGGCGATAACATTTTCTTATGCCACGTGTCGTGTTTTCAATCTCACGCCGTCACGTGTCACGTGTCATGTTTTGCACCGTTACGTGTCACGTGTCATGTTTTGCACCGTCACGTGTCACGTTTTATACTGCCGCCACATTTTGTTGCCACTCTTCTTGATGTCACGTCACGTGTCATGTATTAAACGTTATGTCACACGTCACATTTTTGAAGCAGCGACATGTATTAGGCTAGATCACGTCATGTTCTGAGACGCACGTTTCCCTTTTTGGAGCAATATGCCACGTTCAGCGATAACATTTTCTTATGCCACGAGTCACGTTTCGCGGCGTCACGCGTCACGTATTATACTGTTGCCGAGTTTTGTTGTCGCTCTTCTTAATGTCACGTATTAAATGTCATGTCACAAGTCACGTTTTTTGAAGCCGCGGCAGGTATCACGCTAGATCACGTTATGTTTTGAGACGTCGCGTTTTCTTTTTTGGAGCAATATGCCACGTTCGGCGATAACATTTTCTTATGCCACATGTCGTGTTTTCAATCTCACGTCGTCACGTGTCGTGTTTTGCACCGTCACGTGTCACGTTTTATACTGCCGCCACATTTTATTGCTATTCTTCTTGATGTCACGTCATGTGTCATGTATTAAACGTTATGTCACACGTCACATTTTTGAAGCAGCGACATGTATCACGCTGGATCACGTCATGTTCTGAGACGCACGTTTTCCTTTTTGGAGCAATATGCCACGTTCGGCGATAACATTTTCTTATGCCACGTGTCACGTTTCGCGGCGTCACGCGTCACGTATTATACTGTTGCCGAGTTTTGTTGTCGCTCTTCTTAATGTCACGTATTAAATGTCATGTCACAAGTCACGTTTTTTGAAGCCACGACATGTATCACGTTTGATCATATCATGTTTTAAAAGACGTCACATTTAGCAAAAACATTTTCTTACGCCACGCGTCACGTTTTCAATGTCACATTCTGCGTCACATTTAATAGTTATGCTCCTTGAATATCTCGTCTCCGTTTTTTTCCTCCTTTTCTCATTTTTCGACTTTTCGCATCATCTCTAAGACGATGCAAATTATCGTACATTTCAATATTTTTACGCATTGCCTCACCCACCCGCCTCTTTCTTTCGTCGTATTTTCAATAAATCACCGAAACCACACAGTCACATTTCTAATACAACTGTCAAAATACTTCCAAAAACATAGACTGACGTTTCTCTTCATCCAGATTCATCTTGATTACTTCATCCGCCAACCTAATTCGACATCTTACCAAAGCACCAACTCCACTCTGCATTTTCACCTTAACAAAATCACCTTCAAAAATTCCCTCCCAAAGCGTTACACTGCTGGCGAAGCTTTCCCAACAAATTTCCATTAAAAAATTACAATCTCCTGTACCGAACGTCAATTTTAATAAAATTTCACGCATTAACGACTCCACCGCGCGACGACCGAAGACGCACAAGGACTTCTCCTGCTACAGCCTCACTTACCTTCATCTCGCGAATACTCCCATCACCCGTTATTCATCTCTACGAGCGAATTCATTTTTTTTAAACACCACCCTCCACCGCCCTGTGCGGCTAAAACTCGCGTTAAATCGCTCATTAAACCGTAAACACGCCGGAACTGTTATTCCGAATGATTGACACGCTAAAAGGACCCTTCACGTCTACATCGCTCTTCTTCGTCATCGTCGCCTTAATTAAACTAACGAAAAAAATACGAATCCTGCGCCGTTATCCTCGAAAAAGAAAAAGCGAAAAAGCGGAAGAGGGTTGAAAAAAAACGAAGCTCGAAATTAAAAGCGTTACAACAACACGAATTATATAGGTACTGGAACATTGCGACGCTTAGTTTTCCATACCATTTGTCTACATTATAAACGTATATAACAGTTGCAGTTTTTACTAGCGAAAGTTTTCTATTACCGTCCCCCCACGAGGCCATTTACAACCGTCGTCGTCGTCGTCGACCCCGCCACAGCTACTATCTTAGCGCAGCGCAAAAACTTAATGGAATTTCTTGCTTTTTTCCCTTTTTTTTTTTGTTTTACCTCGCGATCTCTCCCCCTCTCTCTCTAGCACTCTGGAGCATACTCCGACGACGTTATCCCACCATCATCTTCTATCTCGCTCTTGAAACAGTTTCTCGCGCCGTTCCAAGAATACGCGGCGCGCGTATGAAGTACGCGTTATACGCGAGATATTTCGCCATTAATCAAAACTTGTTTTAAATACATTTTTATCAATTTTCTTTTCCATTACCGTTGTCCGCCCATTGTATTATGCGCATTTTCTCTCATGAACCGCGAACGCACGCGGCGGCGTAGGTCCGGGAATGTTTCCCGTATTTCGACCGCTGTGGCGGCCTCCGCTGTTATACACGATTCTTCTTCATCTTTTTCTCGGCACTTTTTTTTTCACCGTTTTCGGTGCTATTTTTAATTTCTTTACTCACTTTCGTCGACCATAAGTCGTAAAATGGTAATTGAACTTCGCCTTGCTTTTTTTTTCTCTCTTCGAATTTCCTCTCGGTGTAGCTTTCGCTCTCAAACGATATAAATTTTCATAAAGCGACTCTCTCTTCTTGAAAGTTTTTACTCGAGTTTTGCCGCTCTTCTGTTTTTACGCTCGCTTTCGTGTCGTATTCGGTTTTTATTTGGTAACTTTTTTACGTAGGTACTTTTGTCGGCCACGTGTATTACCGCGATGGGCGTTCGAGTAATTTCGAAATGTTTTTATGTACCGTTGTCCAACGCCGGCCGAAGTTCGCCGAAGGTATAAAACAGACGCAATACCGAGTATACATTAACTTACACCTGAGCTGAAGTTTCGATAATGCGAGTTCGAAGCCGTCAATACACGTGTTTTCAAGTTACTTATGTAATACAATAACATTTAACGGGTTGCAATTCGAAGCATTCGTATAAAAACATTTTTTAAGAATAAGATTCATATCTTCGTCAGCTGACACGTGTCGTAACATATTCGACACGTTGACACGACACCGTTGACACGTGCACGATGTTCGTCGAACATTGCAACACGTTCAATTTGATTTTCATATCAATTGGCACTCGTTGCAATGAATAAATATGACATGGCGCCATTCATACTCGTATAAGCACGATTTCAAATCCGCTGACACACGAGTTGTGAGATGTTTAACACGTGTCGCATGACTTTTGCTTACACGTGTTGTAATTAGACACGTGTTATGTGACGTTTATGGCACGTGTCATATTGTATGTTCTCCAACATGCTTCACTAAATTCGCGAAATATTGTTGAATTATCGGACACGTGTTACATGATATCTTTCACACGTGTACACTTGCTCACTAGCATTACAAACATACGAGACGTTTTCTAATCAACTGACACGTGTTACGTTACATTGTTTACACCTGTACGTTCTCTGCCCCACGTGACAACATGTACAAACATTTATAACTTGACCGACACGTGTTGTGAGATACTCGACACGTGTCGACACGTGTCACCTAATCTTGTCACCGTGAGTACATAGCGTGTTTCACGTGATAAAACGTACAAAGAGGTTTTCAAATCATCTGGCATGTGTTATAGTACATCCTACACGTGTCATATGACACGTGTTACACACGCACGTTACTCGTATCACGCTCCGTTTCGTGAACTATTCACTTGACTCGCGTTGTGCGCCGTTGCAGAAGTAAAGTAAGTCCATTGACGTGTATCAAGTTTCAGACCTGTCACTTTTTTCTTTAGTTTTCCGTTATTTTAAATTGGAATGAAAAAAAAACACCACAGTAACAAAAATTCAACTTTTTAACGCCAGTAGTCATTTTTTAATGGTTTTCGGAAAACGTCCATATTCCTTTTATTTTATCATTGAAACACGCTGAATTTCCATGTAACTACTTTGCAAACAAAAAAAATATTAATTTTCACACTTGCAAGAAGACATAATAGCTCATTTCTCTATTGCCTTAACCTCATAAAAATTTTTCTCAAAGGATAAATGCCACCCTTTGTCGTTTGTTGGAAAATTACAAACGATATTCCCACATAAATACGAACCTTCACCACTGATACGATAATTTCTTCGTCGAAAAGGCAAAAGGTGAATCAAAGTTATACTTGCGCGATCTCAAGTTGAACAGAGCGTCTCCTCGATTTTGCATCGCTTGTAAAGTAAATTATTTTTCATAATTTCGGTGGTAATTATGGTTTTTATTGGATTAGCCAAATATGGCGTCGCTGTTAAAGATGGCGTTTCTATCTCCAATGAAACCTATGGACTGGCAGATTCTGATAACGATGTCGAAAATAATTTCTAAAATACGCCAAGCCAAAGGAACACATACTATCACATGCCATCCAGTACAACTGATCGTAAAGCCGGCTATACACTATTCGTGAAAACTGACGAAACGCGAAAAGAAATCGCGAAAACGCGAAAAACGAATAGTGTATAGACTACATTTCATTTCGTATTTCGTCATTTATTTTTCGTTTCGCGTTTCGTTTCGTATTTCGTTGTTTTCGCCAGCCGGTCGGTATTTTGACGAAACGTCAAAGAATTTTTTCGTGATATTAGCGACATGAAGTCGTCGCTATACACTTATCGTCATCTTTTCTGCGTAATTTGTTTATTTTGTTCATTTCTTTGCGTTTTTACGTATGAAACTAGCGATATTGCGAAAAGTGTATAACGATTTGATTCGCGATTCGTCTTATTTTTCGCGAAATGACTCGCGAATATGACGAAACGCGAAACACGAATAGTGTATAGCCGGCTTAATGATGACGTAAAATGCATTTAATAATAATTCTTATACACGTGTAACGAATTTTCATTCGAACTCTCGATTAAACCACAACTCAATTATCCATATCCACCTCATTGAATAAAACTACGCAAGATAAAGAAGACCGAAATGAAGACTCCAGTACACCACAATTTTAAATTTTCATTTCACATTATTTCCACGCGTGTCACTTCGAGCCATAAACTTCACTTTTAAAACATTCACCTCGAGGCATCATCGAAAATAAATTTTCTTTGAAACATCTCAACCTCAGCTCCCAGTACCAATCTTCTCCCTTCTCGGCAGCACGTGAATTTTACGAAATTATCATCCGAAAAGTATTCCACGTATTTGGTGAAATTTCCACCGCCACGTACCGCGCGTCTTCGCGTTACGTAACCCGCGGCCACGCAGCGCGATTTTCGGCTCTGCGAACAGGCCACATTATGCGAATTCTCCCTCGTTCGTCATCGTCGTCGAATAAATTACACCACTGTATGCCGCCGAAGCTCACTTCTTTCGCAGACCTGCCTTCGGGCTTGACAGCGATATGGAAAATTTTCTTTGTATTTTGCACAACCTTCGTTTTGCTCGGTTAGCCGACATTTCGCCGTTGTACAATCGCCTCGCTATATTCTCATCTTCCTTTACGACTCTCTTTTATCTCGACTAGCCTGAAATTCAGTCTTTTCGTGGTGGTGAAATTACGAGAGGCGATTTTCATCATTTTTTCTCTCCTTTGCTTCGTCCAATTTGCCACGTTTCAGCGGAGTGATTACCATATCGGCGAAGAGTATAAATAAGCTCGGCTTCATGATGATATTAAAATGCGAAAATATGCTATCGGCTGAATTTGTCTAAAGAACACGTGTCCGGGTTGACCCATTGACCCTTCTATGGCGATACACAACCAAGTAATTGGCTAAATAGGAGAAAAAAATTGAAAAATATCTTACAAGTAATACCACATCATGAACAAAACTACACCCTTAACTTCCACCAGCTCTTCGATGATTTCAACCTCACACATCATTAGCAAAATGACCACCTCGTCCCACTTCACCAAATTGCCCGTCACTACCTTCTGCTACAAAATGATACCAAAATGCACATTACACCGAAAAACATTTCGTACTCCCTTCATCTCGCGCTACACCTCGAGTCGACAACCCGGACACGTACAAGCCCCTCCTTAGCGCTCATTTCGAGAGCACATCGACGCGGGACGCTTTTCGTAACCTCGCAAACCTTTATTTACATTACGACGAGAGCTACTTGAAAACTTAGATGTTAAAACCTCTTTTGGCCGGAGCCAACTTGCAGATTATAAAGCTCATTAAAGTCGGATCTGTACGAGATGACCACTTCAAAAGGGTACACGCGCGAGGCTCTCTAACGCTATCGCGCCTCAACCCCTTTTTAAAATTTACGACTTAATTTGAACTTCGTTTGAAGTAAAAATTTCACGCCACTCCCCGTGTACTTTAGTCCCCCCTTACTCCCTCCGCTTCGTTTCGATACGTACGTGACGTGTATTTCACGCCTTCGCAGGCTCCGTGCGCCTTCCGCAGGTGGAATTTATCGTCTTCGACTCGTTAACGTTGCTGTTGTTGTTTTCGCTGTCGTCGTTTACATTAAAAGCGCCTACGACGATAACTATTTAATCCTTTCCGAGTATCAAAGCTTCGTCTTCGTCACTTCGTACAGGAAATATTTACAAAACGAAACCATATCGTTCTTTGAGAGTCATCACTGTGACAAAAATCACCTCAAACGCAGCTTTTGCACTGGTACCAGCCCAAAAAGAAAACCCCGCCAAATTTAAAAGCTTTTTCAACACCTTATACGCTTATTTGTTGCAACACACATTCGCAGTAGTACCATTTGATTTGAAATACCTGAATTAATAATGACCTCGCTGAAAACACGACCACGCATTAAAGAACCGTTTCTGCCATCGTAAACGGCACGACGAAAACACGAATAATTCATTCGTACGCGATTCATCCGACGACGATAAAGACTACTTAACCGAATACGTCTTAAAATCACTTTTACGAGCACAAGAAAGAACCTAATACGCGAACCGAGATGCACACTCGAAGAATCATAAAAAAACCAACTCCAGACGAGGTACAAAAATAATGCGAAAAAAGCCCATCCACCGTGTCTAAAAACCAAGATGAAATTTCTCTCGTATAAAACATCCACCTCCGCATCAACGGCCAGGATTACCCGGCCAAACGAGCGAGAAATTTTCCGTCGACGTCAGCGTGCCACAAAAACACCGCGTACTCGACGCACGATCTGTCAGAAAATCCTCGGCCTCGTTTTGCGCCCTAAACGCTAATGAAAGTAATTTTTTACTTTGGAAAAGAACGGCATAAAATGAACGCACACTGGCTCACGTGCACGACGCACACTCACACCAACCAACCTGGCGCAAATTAAAGTAACGTCGCAGAAAAGACGGGTCACCGAGTTGGGATTACACGGGGTCGTGTATCTGAACGCGAAAAAATAACGAGCGAGAATTACGTATAACGCCGAAGAAGCGAAAATAGGCAAGAGTCGACGTTACAATGTGGATAAATCATTCGCGAACGATTTTTTAGCCGCGTGCACAACAAGTCGACCCACTGAAGATATTGTTCGTGAATGAAATTTCTCGAAATGAGAACAATTCCGATGAAAAACTACGTCACCAAAAGAAATTCGTTCACATCAAACGGTTCATTCACGAACGACACTGTAGCTAACTCACATGAAATATGTAGTTTTTTTCAAGAAATTATAAAATTGCGTAGCTTGTATGTGAACGATCATCACAAACTACAACTCGTTCGCGAACGACTGAATCACATTGAAGGAATTGGTATTCGAACAACTCGAGAAAATCGTTTCGATTCAAGCTGCTTTCAAGTCTTTCCTCGAAATGCTTCTTTCAATTGAAAATCTCTCCTTGTGAGCAACTCGTTCGCGAACGAGAATGAATCGCTTCGCGAACGACCAACATTGGAATAAGACAGCCACACAAATTTTTCATTTTTCAAAATCTCAACTTGAATTGACTCATTGTAAAAGATAATCTCTAATTTGAGATCCATCGTTCGCGAACGACTGAATCACATAAGTGAATCGTTCGAAATACACTCATCGAGTCTTCGTCTTCATCGAATATTTTTCGTCCATAAACACTTTCACATAAATTCTCACCACAAGGAAATTTTCGTTCACCAAGACTCGTTCACAAAGAATGGCCCAAATGACTCGCACAATAGAGCTCTACAAAGGATAAATTCATCGATTATTTCACATATTCTGTTAAAATATCACATTACTACGCTATCAATTTCAAAATTACTCTGAAAAACCTCCCCTCCCTCCTTCTCCGCAACATTTTTCATCACGTTTCCGTGAAAAATACCCGTTCAAGAGTCGCGTCTGGAAATTACCGAGTATTACGCCTTCTTCCACCTCTCGCCGAACAACTCTAACGTGAAATTATTCCATCTCCGCCTCGAACAGAGAGGCAAACCGAACAAAAAATTAATCTTCTCGTATTACGTACGTAAAACGAGAAGCTTAAAGATATTCGACTTCTTTTTACGAAAGAAAAAAGAAATAATAAAAACCTAAAAAGAGCGAAAAAGAATGGAAAATTGAATGAAATGAAAAAAAAATACGAAAAATCCCGACGAGTATCAACGTAGCAAATTCTCGCGTAATATTTCTTAAACGCAAACTCGAGAGCGGATTTCACCCTGCAGCACACAATAGCACAGCGTACGTCGATTCTCCGGTAATTTATTTAATTTTCAGATATCACCGACGAATGAAAATTTTTTAAAACGTAACGATTCTCTCGAACGAACGCGTTCCCCCGTCTAATCCCGTAAAAAAAAACGAAAACGCGATTCTTGATTACGCCCCCGCACCCATTCTCTCCCCAACACCAAAAGAACCAAACCCCACGACAGATAACCGAACTTACACGAAGGCTTTTCGAATCCGAACGTTTCGTGACCGTAATAACAAGTTAATGAAAAAAAATCCGCTGATTTTCGCCATCTTGCGCGTTTGTTATATGATTCCACGCCGCAAGTTCATTTTGCGGATGAATAAACGTTTTGGAAATTTCACCTCGACTCTGAAGTTGACATTTTTTTTTTTCGCCTCGATGACGCGCCTTACGACGACGCTGCGTTCGCGCTAAAAATGGCGTTTTTCGCCGACCAAAACACAGCCAAAGCGAACAGAAAAAGAAGAAAAAAGTAATTACGAGTTTAATTAATTTTTTTTCTCTTCTTTTGTGAAAGTTACACACGCCGAAGCGAACCGAGCACGACGAGTGGAGTATTTCCGCATTTCCTAAATTGAGATATTTCATCTTTTCACAGGAAGGAGGGGAAATACTAAGGTAAGAGAGAGTAAAGCGAAACGATGCGGTGACGATTTAAGAACGCCAAGTATATAATCTTAAAGGCCTTGTGATTCTTCCTCGTTTATAAACGAACAAACGAAGGGAAAAGGACATGAAAAGCGAAATGGGCCAGCTTTGTTGACCTCACGCACCAGATGACCTGGAAGATTACGGACGAAAAAATAAAAATCAAATTTGCAACGACCGCGATGAAATATTTTCCGTTAAATTTTTTTTCAATATTAAGCGCATATTCAAAATTTTTTCATTTTAATAAGTTATGTCGATATAAAACAAATTTCACCTAAAATTGCGTTTTTTTTTTAATTTCTAAATTTTTTTACATGGTTTTATCGATTTTTTTATCGTGTATTTCAATGATAAAAAATTACTAATAACCCCTTTCCCCCGAATCGTGCACTCATATCAACTCGATAATATTAAGTTTTTTTTTCTTGCCGTATTTTAGAATTTTTACAAAAAATATCGAAGTTCCCAAAGGAATTTTTATATTTTCAAAACATTGGCAACACTGATAATCAATGTAGGACGTCATCATTTCTCAACTTTCAAAAAATTCCTCTAATAAACGAAATAAAATGAGCAAAATCATCAAAGTCACCATTAATTTTGATGACACTTCAAAAATTCCTCAATCAAAAAATTACCAAAAAAAGGAAACTACTGAATGAATATATTTGAATCATTTTGCCCGAAACATAAATCGATATGACCATGACGTCATCATTTCTCAACTAAATTTCAAAAAATTTTCCAACAAATATCGAAATAGTAAATCGACACGAAATAAAATGAGCGAAATAATCATTTTCAACCCATCATTAATTATGATGAATAAATGAATTTCAAAAATTTCTCAAAGTTACCAGAAAAAAGGAAAATACTCGAATGAATATATTTGAATCATTTTGCCCGAAACACGAATTGATGAAGCTATCTTATCGATTCAGCCGAACATGAAAAAAGGCAAAAACTACTCATAAGATCCCCTCCCCTTTCACCACTTCGTATCCAGCATCACGCAGTAATTTCCAGCACGTTGAAAAGAAAACCAAAAAGCCCGAAGAAACCTTCTAAGTACATCGCACTTCGCATCTACTTCTCGATTACGAAAATTCATTAAAAACGACGTCGAAATTCCTCGATCAACGAAAAACACGCGAAACCTTACACCAACCTCTCGAAACGATCAATTTACAAGCTCCTAGTCGAAAATTTCAATACGTCGAACACGCGCCCAACTTTCCATCTCCTTAAAGTTCACCTCCATTTCAACCCCTTTCTCGTAGCCTCGATAAAATTACCAAATCGGAAGCTCGACCGAGTTTCTTGCAACGAAAACCGCTAACGAGTTCTATATCTTTTGAAGAAAATACTCTTGAATTATGCATTTTTCATTTAATTTCGCATTCCTTCACCTTCGGTCGCAATTACTCGAATATCGCGTCTTTTTTCACACCTCAGCCACGTGAAAACCATGAAAAATCCCCTTCAGCTCCACCTTTCGGCCGCTTTTTTCACGCTAATTCACTTACTTCCTTGCCGAGAGTAAAACCTACACTTTTTGGCTTTTTAATCTACCTAATCTCGAGCTTACCGTAATTTATATAAGATTACTTAAATAACGAGCGCGAATTACAAATCCTAATTACCTTAGACGACGAAATTAATCCGGCAATCGTCAAATGGCGAAACAAGGCGAAAGATTAACGCCAATTTACCAACGTTTTACCACACCGCACTCCCACCATCTCCACCCACTAAAACGAAATATCGCCTCTCTTAAATCTCCAACTTTCTAAACCATTGTGTGAACTTGAAATAATCTCTTCGTCGTGATCTCGCGTAAACGATATCGTATTCACACACGTTCGAATCCCCCCCTCCCTGACTCCGAAATATTCTCGTTTAAACGCGATCTAATAAATCTTCTTTGCAGCGTTCACACACACACACAACGAAGACTGTTATTATCGCTTATAAACTTCGAGTGCACTTGACATTCAGCATTTTAATATCAACTCACGACGACGACGACGTTTAAACAACTCGAAAACTTGAACATTTTTCAAAGTCTATGCGCTTTCTTAAGAGCACATTCGTCGCGATCAAACGCCAAGCAAAAGATGAAACTCGACGAAGAAGCTCGCAGATGGAAACGTATACGGGGTTAAACGACCAAGACTGATATTCATTTCACAAAGCAGTCAATTACCCGAAAATATTTCCATTCGATGATATTTTCCGAGGTACTGAGTTTCTCCTCCTTCCGAGATGACTTCTTCGTACGCTTCGTCATTCTCCTTTCTTTATATCAGAATATACTACGTGTATCTTTCGCCATCCTTCATTTTTCGCTTATTTGAATATTATAAAATAATACTTCACAATAATACGGACTCGTCTTATTCGTCGAGTACGCTTCCGAGCAGGGAACGGATATTTTAATATGTAACCTTTGCCATTCGTCGCGGTATACGCGAAAATGTATCATTTATATTCATACGTCACCTACAGGGTGCTTAGAAAGTATCCCGTACTTCGCGCCGCATAAAATGTTCGACATAGTATTTCGAAAATAGACAGTTTAGAGACGTCAAAACCATATTTGTTTATTTTTTTCAAATTTTATTCATGGTTTTTAAGGATAACGTGTTTTTCTAAACAGCAGAAAAGTAACCGTGTCCGTTTCATTTGCGAATAACTTAATCAAATTTTCATCGAAATATGATTTCGAATAATGCATTTAAAAAATATTGTCAAATTCGGTTTTATCGCACTGAAAAACATATATTTAGGTATCACACTTAATTTCTTCTCATTATGGTGGTGCGACGGGGAGAGGGGTAGAATTTCCACCTTCCCTCCTTAGGGCCAAATCAGAAAAATACTGCTAGATTTGATTTTATTGTATTGTAAAATACACATTGTTACAAAATACATTTAGGTAAAATTCAAGGAAATAGCGGAAATAAAAAAAAAATTGGGTATCATTGAGATTTTTATAAAAAAATCTTTAGGAAGGTAAAAAGATATGCAGAAATTGGGGAAAAGAAGTAAAAATGGAAATAGAAATGCAAAAATGGGGGGGGGGTTGTGCGAAAATGAGGGAAAAAGATGCAATAAGGAGAAAAGGAGCACAAAAATGACATTATTGGGGCGTTTTTGTAAGCCTTGGGGTGATTTTGGGAGGGAAATGTTTGAAATAAAATTGTTAAAAATTTGTGAAGGATCATTTTTTGTTGTGAAAATTTTTTTGTACGTTTTCAAATCTCATTATTATTTTATCATATTGCTATAAAAGCCTAAAAATCCCCCTTAATATGAGCTTTCTTTTAGAACGCTCGTAACGTGAATTTTATCAGCTCAAGTGTTCTTTTCGGCTTTTGGAGAATTTTCAATTATCGAAATTTTCATAAAAAATATAAAATTATGTTTACTGAAATTTTGTAATAACGCAATTTTCAACCCTTCCTCAAAATTGACTCAATTATTTGAAATATGTGGAATTTTTAATTTTTGAAAATTCGCTGAAGATCAAAAAATTATGTTGGACGGTTCAAATTTAGGTCGTGGTTTTTGTTTGAGCTGCTTTTTCCAAAAATCTGATTCACTTTCGAATCTAAGCTGGCCATTGAAAATCTCCCCAATGCGCCTCACGGACACATCCAACTCACCACTACAATCATCTTCAATGTAAAAAACTACCCTTAATTGAACTTCTGAACCCTCAAAACAAGACTTGATTACGGTTGGCTTGATTTTTTTTCACTATAAAAATCTAGCTAATTACGCGGTTTGGTCGCAGCATACAAAAGCACGCAGCTTCTCCGTAACTCAACGCCTCGCCCCGATCTCGTCGCGTCGCTGGTAAAAACACCTCGTTCGAATAAAAAAGCCAGAGCTTTGGCGAATTTTATTACAACCGGAACGAATATTTCTTATTTAATGTTGTCATACACGGCGTACACAATTTTAAGCTTTTATTCCGGCTTTCCGAACGTATAAAATTCAATTTTAAATGTCACCGCGAATACATTCGTCCGGGCGCGTTTACATATACCGTAAAGTAGCGCACGCTGCGTGTGGGGCGCGGCGGGGCGCGAACCTCGAGGTGTAAAGCGCACGCCAACTTGTATTACGCTGGTGAAAATTACGACAATAAATTCAACTCGTTTTTTTTAACATTTCACCGCGGATTTTCGTAAACGTCGAGTTACCCGTTGTACACAAACCCTCCACCGTGTAGCGCCCCTGGATCATCCACGCGCCGCGTACATTATCAATACGTATAACACCCCGAACAGCAATTTCTGTCACTTCTAGCGACCACGCCGAGCCACCAAGACGCCACGTACATTTTCGCGATTCGGCCCCGAAAAATATACGCAAAATAACGCTCGAGCCGTGAAATATATTACCGCCCGATACGAACGAAGACATTTCTAAAACGCATAACTTTCTGTTGGCGACATTTAGCGTAATTTTTCGCCAACTCGTGTGTGCACGGTACACCCCGGCGGGGTAGCACGCTTTCGCGAACACGCCAAGAAAGCCGAGGGCATGCAAAAAATTCACCGAGAATTCAATTATTGTATTTCAAAATAGTTGTATATTCGGAGCTAGTGTCGCGAAAACGCGCTTGCATTTTGATTTTCGCCTGTACACGCCGCCGCGCAGCAACGAGAAAACTTCCAAGTTGGAAATTTATTCGGCGAACGTTTTATTAGATGGTTTCTGCTTGCGTTAACATTCGACGTGTAACCCTAAAATAATAGAAAGCCTCGCTGTAACGACCCCTTATACTCGACCAAATTACTGCGAATGGGCCGAAATCGAAATGAAATTGATATTTAACTTTACAACTAACGACCAAAACCTAAGCGCGTTCGCCCGGCTACATCGAGCAGTCGTTTTCTATCTTGTTATTAAACGAAATTCCAAAATAATGCACTGGTTACGTAAAAAAGCGATAGGGGATTAACGTCTTTTAAGTAGTAATTTAAAATTTCCATTTCCCTAATCAAAGTTCAAGTCTGCTGTGCCTGTGTGTTTGCGTTTTCATGACATCGTGTATCATGTGTTGCCTATTTCGCGCTACAACGGAATCACTTCGTATACATATACAGGGTGTTCTGGGGTAGAAGTAAGGCCTTCAACCAAGAAACTGTGCAACATAAACTGAGTCTATGTATGCACGTTTGCCTAACCCCCGGGCCGCAGGGGCAGCGGTATACTCTTTCAAAAAAAATTTTTTTTCATTTTTGTTAACTGATTTTGAATAATTATACCTCAATTACTAAAATAGATAGAAATATGCGGTTTGTTCTGGGAGAAAGAAAATTTTATCTAGATTACACTAGAGTGTATGATTTTTGTGTTAGGTTAATATTCAAGGTTGTAAATGACAAATTAAGGAAGAAAACGCGTTTCAAATTGTGAAATTTTTATCATTTTTATTGAATTATTCAAAAATTATTTCTCATAACATATGACTTTAATACATGTTTTTAGAAGGAAAAAGTTTGATCTTTCCAATGCCGCAAACTTCATCTTTCTATCTTAATTAAATCAAAAGTTAAAAAAATTAAAATTTCCAAAATTTTTCAAAATTATGTCAATTTATGCAATTTTTAATTTTTAAATGACCATAACTTTTCAACTATGTGAGATAGAGAGGCGAGGTTTACGGCATTCAACAGGACGGTCTTCCCCCCTCCAGAAACACTCATCAGGGTGATTGGTCATAAGTGAGGTTTTTCATCAATTCGTAATTTTTTTTAATATATCTTTTTATGCCAATCATTTTGACAAGTGCTTCTGGAGGGGGGAAGACCGTTTTGTTGAATGCCGCAAACCTCACCTCTCTATCTCACATAGTTAAAAAGTTATGGTCGTCCAAAAATTAAAAATTGCATAAATTGACATAATTTTAAAAAATTTTGGAAATTTTAATTTTTTTAACTTTTGATCTAATT